>JZLH01S0004382.1:8836-21839 GCA_001188425.1 Eucidaris tribuloides | reverse complement strand
GGGGAGAGCTGTCTACGGGGTTCAATAGACCTCATAAATGATTAAACATAATAAATATCAATAAATTTCACCAAACAGAAACCGCATAATCGTACACAATATATGTAAAACATCTTTATTATAATCCACCCCTATAGTACTTTTCGTTCTTTGAATATAATATTTTTCAAATTAAATGCTGTTATTTTGATATTATGCAAAATACGATGATTTTTTTTTCTGTTTTAACTTCACGCTTTGTAGTATATTGCAAAGATATATAATGTATAGTATATACTTGAACAGTTATATGCTTATTTTACGAAAGTGTTTAATAATAGAATATATACATCCGAGATGTAAATAAAACATGTGATTTTACTAAATGTTGGGAAGATTGTGCCATACTATTTTTCTGTTTTATTTAAATCAAAACATGATTATTGGTATGATGGAATACTGAATTGAAACGACCTCTCCGATAGTTTGCGAGGTCAGGGCCGCTATGTAAATGCACTCCTAAATAAGATTGATTCCTCGTATTTGCAAACCTGCTTGTTAAAAAAAATGTAAAGTCGATAATCCATTTATTGGTCACATTTGGCAAGACAATGCCAAAATATTGTGCCAAGTCACGCAAGTGTTGAACCAAGGAATGGAAACATTTTTTTTTTTTCGTCTGGAAGGAGATTTTGTGCACGGAATTTACAAGATTGATAATCGCGATCAATACATATCGCTGATGGATTTAATAATTACCTACCAATCTGCACCAAGACAAGATAAGATGTCTTTCAAGCATACATTTACCGAATGTTTTCGACAGCTGCAGATGAATTGATTAAACCAACTCATTATCTTATTATTAGATTTTTTAAAAATCATAATGGACGACATTTTTATTTATCCTGAAAAATGCCTACTTGATTTTTTTACTTTATAAATGGTTGATTAGTTTAAATTGCAACTCATGCTAGTTTACCAATCGGTTAACAATGTACCAGAAGATAAACAAAACAGATATGCCGACTACACCGGGGAAATGATCATTTTTTTTTTGCAAATTTAGTAAATGTGGGCCACATCAAATGTATATTGTACCTGAAAACTTGCTCCCATGAGAGACTTTTACGTCAATTATATTATCCTAATCCAGTTCTTGAAAATGGATATGAACAACGTCTGAAAATATCAGACAATTAGATAATAGCCATTTCGATGTTGCATTATTTCAACACCACAATTGAAGATTGTAGAGTAAGTACTGAAGTCACATAATACTACTTTTGAGAAACAGAGGCTCAACGTTTTCAAATTTGTCTACGGATCACAATTGTTTGAGTTGTACATCCAAACTGGGTAAAGTTAATTGACACAATAAAAGATGAATATAGGACAAAAACAAACATTGTCACACTTGTCGTTTTCCAATAATCAATAATCAATATTGTGGACTTGAGTACTTCTTCTTCTAAAAACAAGGGTCTCAGGAAAACAAATGCATTTCTCGAATAAATGAAAGCCCAAAACACTTAATTATATATTTTTCAAATGTCCTCAGTGAGGCGAACAATTTGATATACAATTTGCCGAATTTGGACGTTGATTGAAGTCTGACCTCATTTGACCTTTGACCGGAAGTGGCACCATATCTCATCAACAAAGCACAAAATATATGATAAATTGTATTTTCTTAATCCAACTAGTCGAGTAATTAGAGATACATTTTGAAGAAATTAGACCAAGTTAAAAATTTGACCCCGGTTGACCCCTCCCCTAGCTGACCCCTACTAGGGAAGGGTCAAATTGACCATAATTTGGTCAAAAAATTTCCTGGCATGTAACAATTTCAAAACAATCACTAACTCAATTTCATGAAAATGTGACTTAAGTACTTCTTATTCTACAGTCTCCAATTTGACGAAGCTCTTTGAAGCCGAAACGGATGTCACTCCTATGTCAAACGACGGTTGATCTTTCAGAAAGTTGACCGGACTTAGCTTTGAACCATCCCAAAGGAATTGGGAAGGCCTGATGCTTGGTATTGTCACTTGCAATTTGTTTATAACTGTGCAGCCAGTGATTTCGTGTTTATCATAAAAATGTATTATATGTATCATGTATAAACTCCATGAAGACCTTCTGATATAGATACTTTCTGTTAACAGTGAATATATATTGTACCATCTTTTTAAATAAAATATTTATTGAGTTCTATATGCGCAGATTTCACTATCGTTTTTTAAGCGATTTTATCTACGTCACAGTGACATCTTGGAGAAACTCTCATATACGTGTGCAATTATGTTAGTCTTATAGGCTTTTATGATAATACAAACAAATCTCCCTGGTGCAACATGTCCGATGGTGCCGTAGACTAAGTTAGCAAACTATAAATTGACAGCTCTGTGTATTCATAGATGTTACTGAACATCAAGTTAAAGTAGGATCCGAACCCTGGCCTCAACCTGTCGTTGAGCAATCTATCTAATTGCAATCATTGCCATGAATATTACACCAACCTAAACCTCGTTAGCATGGCCCATTCAAACTCTGATACACCCATACAATTTTCCAGACCGACCTACCCAGCCACAAGCAGAGGCAACCTCTTTATTAGCTCCTACCTAACTCCTGGACGTCCGTGTAAATGTAATCATTACAAAAACAAGACCAAACCCAGCAACAAAGGCCTCATGCAATTTTCAAACCCCAACAAATATTCAGAACCCCGGCAAACAAATGTAAGTTATCAAAAAGTACGTAAAGCTCTCAGCAAATTGCCACCACCACCACCACCACCACTATCACCGTCAGCACCATAAGATACCATTTATTGTAACATGGCTCCCCTATCATGCCGATTGTTTGCAGTTCAAAAAAACTCGGAGCAGGCGCGGTTCTACGGGGCTTTGCGGGCTCAAGCCCCCCCAAAAATCGCTCAAGCCCCCCAAAAATTTCGACCCAAATGCTTACAATGAAAATATTAATAAATAAACTAAAGTGTATTGAGCAAAAATAAATATGAATAGAAAAAATTAAACTTATAAATATGTTATTTACCATGCAGAACAGAGTATTTATACATATTTCAAAAAGTTCCTACGCTTGCTCGTGCTTCGCTCCTCGACTCCATTAACATTTTCACGATAGGTTTTACTTACTGTTCATCTTCTTGAAATACTGACAACAATCCCAATAAAATTGCAATAATACACGTTTAAAAAGGTATTTACTGTGCTTAGAAACATTCTTGCTACGTTATTTTAAAAAATTTTGTCGTGGGTTCCATACCCACACCCGTCTCCTCCCCCTCGCAATATGAATAAACCGTATTACATTTGCACATAAGTGAACATCTTTCTGAATCCTGAATCTTTATGCAAATATACCTTAAAAATATCCATTTATCATGCCTAAAAAACAGCTCTTTTCTGTGTGTTTTGATAAAATTTTCTAAACGTGGAAGGGAACCCCCGTCTCACATCACACTCCTCCAGCTCGGTCGCTTCGCTCCTCACAACAGTATGACTACTCTACAACAGTTTCACATACATGACTTCCTGTAGCCTAACCTCTTTGAAATCCTGACTACAACAGTAATGATCTTTACAAAACCTTCACAAATATTAGGCTATTTACCAATGCCCAGAATCCACGTTTTTCTATGCGTATTTCAAATTTCTGACGTGTGAGAGGGTTATCACACCTCCCCCCCCCACAACGGTGCTCGCTCCCTCGCAAAGTATAATACGCCATCCCTAATCTTGATAAATATATCAATTGAAATATGTACGACTATGCCTAGAACCCGTTTTTCTATGAATAATTTCAAAAAGCTCCTAATCGTGGAGGGGTATCCCCCCCATATCCTCCCCCGCTCGTGCGATTCGTTCCTAGCAAAGTATAGTACATATTACATTTTTCATGTTATTTCCGTATCAGTTTTCGAAAACCTGCAAACAATCCCTAAATCTTCAGAAAATATGTCTTTACAATAGTATGTTAACCCACCTAGAAACCCATCTTCTATCGTATTTTAAAAGTTCCTACCTTGGAGGGGGTGTCCCCCTCCGACACCCTCCCCCCTCGTCGCTCGCTCCCTCGCAAAATCCCTAAATCTGATAAAACATACGCATTGCCAAAAAAAATAATACAGTATATTTGCCTTAATCCATCTTTTTGTTCTATGCTATTTCCAAAAGTTCCTACTGAAACGTGAAGGGAGTATCCCTCCCACACCCATCCCCCGTCGGGGTTCCTCCCTCGAAAGTATCACTGCCCAAGTTACAAAGTTCACTACTTCCTGTAATTTTTTGAAATAAATTCCAATAATCTTAATAAATATACCTTAAAAATACTGTATTACCAAATGAAGAATCATGTATTTTCTTATCGTAATCTCAATCAAGTTCCTACCCCGTGTCTTGCATGATTGCGGTGGGAGGGGTACCCTCGCCACACTCTCTCCCTTCGCGAGGTTCGCTCCTCGCAATTATCAACGCCGCAAATTAAAATTCACATACTTCCTGATAATCTGTGGAAAGCATCCGAATAATCTCATAAAGATATACCTTAAAACATCATTTACCATGCCCAGAATCACGTCTTATCTATGCATGATTTCCAAAATTCCTGCCGGTGGGAGGGATACCCCCTCCACACCTCCCCCGCTCGTCGCGTTGCTCCTCGCAAGTATGACTTCCCCATCCCTAATCTTGATAATATACCATTGCCAAAAGCAATATGTTTACCATGTCTATACATTTCTAATCGTATTTTCAAACGTTCCCTGCCGTGTAGAGGGTATTCCCCCTACCACGAAACCCCAACAACCGACCCCCCCCCCCGTTCGAGTTTCCTCCTGAGGGCAAGTATCACTGTCCATAAAATTTTCACAACTTCCTGTAAATCTTTTTGAAAATCAAATCTCTAATAATCTTCATAAGAATATACATTTAAAATATTTATTACCATCCAGAATCACGCTTTTCTACGCTATTTTCAAAAAGTTCCTGCCGGAGGAGGGGGCTAATCCCCCCTCCGAACACCCTCCCGCCCACGGTCGCTTCGCCTCCTCGCATGTTTCCGTCATGCCCCCTGTAGCCCCCTCTAAAAATTTTTGCTTAGAACCGCGCCTGTTCGGAGGTTTAAAACACAAATAATAAAATGCGTGTGTCATATTCATATTGAAATTAATGTTAGATCACAGTGTGCAATAAAAATGTGTAGGATTCCATATAGATTTAAACACAGTTGAAAAAAAAATAAATACAACCATGTCTTTTTGAACCTCAATTAATCAGACCAAATTTGTATTGAACGTATCTATATTGTTAGTATATTATCAGTTCATTATTATGATCGAATTAAGCATTGGCTTGAAGATAAAAGAGGACCAACATTACTGATCCAAAAATGTTTGTCAAATGGCCGAAAAGGGCGCTCTTCTATATTTTAAGCCACAGCCAGAGCCAGAGCCGACCCCATTTACGGCTCTGTTCTTGAAGTCAGATCAATGCAACGGGAAAATCGACATACGGGTTGCACGCAACTAAAAGGAAGTCATGAAGTGGTGTAGTAAACAGTAAATTTGAAACATCCGTAAAAATCCAGGTGATTGGAAGCAAACTTCTGGGATAAAATAATTATTCCTGAAGTTAATTATTTCTGCAGTATGTCGGGTTGACCGGCATTTCTTCCCAGATAATTATCAAGTAAATTTCAACAGCTTTACCAGACATTATTTATGAAAACTTCACAAAGTTTCAACAGAATCCCCATATTTGTGTCATTTCAATACGGATAAAGATTCAATCAAGCACTCTTAGAAAAAAAAGTGCGGATTAGAACCCCTTCTTGTCTCGTAAAAGGGGGTTCTAAATGGTTCCTTAGAACATTTCTACAAGGAACCATTTGGGGTTCTTTATACACCCTTTGGGGTTCTTGATGGTAAAAAGAACCCTATAAAAAAATAGTAGGGTTTTTTTACACCATCGAGAACCCCTACGGTTGAAAAAAGAACACTAAACGGTTCCTTGTAGAACCAAAAAAAAGAACCCCCTTTTGCTTCTTTGAAAAACCTTAAAAGGTTAAGAGTGAGCCTTTCCAGAAAACCCAATCAGACACTTTATCACACCCATCGCTTCCTGGCACCTTCAAGCAAACTTATCTTAGCTCGTAACATGCCGGAGAAATAACCGCTCCATCAACATAGTGTGTATTGTATGGTGCATATTTGCACAATACTGCAAGAGTTAATCTCGGGTTGGATGGAATGGACTTTTTTCGATTTTCATAAGCCTGGGTTATTCCACAGAGTTCGACGACACTTGGGGTATATTTCCATTTTTTCTCTGTAATTGTTAAACTACTTAGTATTTCCAAATACATTATGGCTTGATTCATCTCAAAATTCTCAAGTACCATCAGTACAATCTGAGATACAAAGACGGGCTGCCCATTGATGCATTTTCCAAATATATGAAATTTATAATTTCGGATGTAACTGGAAACGGTAGCCTATATATCAAACCGATCAGAGTCTATCTCTATAATATATCGTCTGGGCCCGTCGGTAGTTCAGTGCAACAAAGACTGGGATCGGGGTAGGCCAGCTTCATTGGTTTCGGGTGATGGTTTCGGATGTAACGCGGAAACCATGCTGTGTGATATTTTGTGGAAACCGTAACATCCAACACGGCAGTCCTTCGCTGCATTGCTACCCTAACTTGGTGTAATCATGCAGGTGTTCTCTTAGAAACGTATTCCCAATTAGCTTTTGTAGTATTATTCTGTTAGGGATATGTAGATTTAATTCAAAACATTTGGTTGCTGATGTATCGGGAAACGGTTTCCCGTTTGTCCGAAACATTGTTTTGTAAATAATTTTAAAAATATGTCCTTGAACAACCTGTTTGAGGTACTCGTGTACTCCATGAGAGCACCAATTATATCTAGACAGTATTTGACAATTCTATCATGTCTTATGAAAGAAAGATGTTTAGGAAAATGTCACACATGTTGTCGAACTCTGTGGAATGACCCAAATAACGTGTGACACCTTCATAATGTCTGTGATTAAAAAATATTCAAACGTGATATGTTCACTCAAAATCTAACATGCGCATCACGTGGTGCAAACAGATTTTAGGGATAAATACAACTGTATAGGGACAGCGCAAACATTCTGTACGACATTAATTCTGTGTTTAAATTTGTAGGTTTTATTTCATACCTTTTGATCCAGGTCCAAGACGTAACTTTTTTTTTTTTACAGAGTTTTTAATCCTTGCCAAGGAAACCCAGACGATTCAAGGTCAGCCGTGGCGCCGCTTGGTCTACTCCTGTGAAAATCAATCCCCGTAACGACGAATTAACTGTGCTAAACCCAAATGTTAGTGTACTTAGCGCAAGTGTACATGACTCCGATTTAAAATTTATCAAAGAATGACCTGATATTTCGCTGTTCAACAATCAGTTAGCGCTGAAAGACTTACCTCTGGCATATGACTTTTGCAATTACAACCTCAGTATACGAGGTGTGACAAAAAAGAAACGAGACTGTGATAGCCACGCACGCCGTCCATGTCACTGTGCGGCCCAACATTTCATCAACATTCTGCTGCAATATTGTCAAATTGCACTCAACTTACTTACTTTTAGATTTAGGGTATAATAATGAAACAGACATGGTTAACTCATTCCATGTAATTTTTTTTAAACTAAACTAAACTTAAAAAAAACCCAACTACTGGTTCAAAATCCGGTAAATATGTTTAGTCTTCAAATACCACGGCACATCTAAATCAAATTATGTCCTGTTCAAGGGGGGAAATAATGGGAAATTCATTGAAATCATTGAGATTTCCGTGGAAAATTACATTAGGCATCCTTGAAGAAAAAAATAGAGATATCCTTGAGAGTCTACATTATTTTATTGTAATCACATAATGCTAGTTTATAATCTATGCAACTGCATAAAGTCAGGTACAATTTCCCAGCTGCAGTACAACAACAGTGATTTATCGACGTCAGTGATCTCGCATGTTGTGGTCTGCCTCACAGCTCGTAATTCTTTGACAGTATGAAGAATTACAAGGTTGGGCTTTGCTGGAAACACAAAACAGGCGGCTGATTTACGAGACTGCAGACCTAATAATAAACATGAATGAAACATTAAATTCAACTGGTTCCTGGAATGTTGCAGAAAGCGGAATGATTGTGTTTGGTGTAGGCTGCACATGTATACCAAGGGATTGACGGCTAACCTTATATCAAATATAGGTTAATGGTTTTATGGGTTGGGAAGATCAAATGTCTCATGATCATTACGGTGTGCATAAATGAATATGTTGGGGTTCAATTCTTCTTGGGTGTTTTCAAAAAGTCAAATGTGACTGAGGCCTAGTTACTGAGGCCTAGGAATATCAGCAAGTCTGATAACTAGAAATACAAAACGAGATGATTTGCCGTTGATGTAAGTCTTCTATCCACAAAGGTGAATCAACGAAATTATTTATAAGTGTACATTGCGAAAAGTTTTTCAAGGAGGTAAAAACGTAGAGAGTTTTATAAATATTTGAACACCACATAGGACAGTGCCTCCAAATATACCAAACCGGTTCGTTCAAGTTTAGATGAATCAAAGCACAGTTAGCTTGCTTCATTTTGGAATAACCACTATCAGTGCTGCATAAGTTCATGTAGCTCATAATGCAGTGTTAGAAAGGATTTATTAATGGGATTATTATTACCCAAGTTCCACCAGGCCTCTATTTTACTCCTAGATGCGGATCAGCAATGTGGATAAATCGCCTGGCTGATGGGCGTGACGATAATCGAACCCAGTGTCTCACGCGTGAAAGGCAGAGAACAACCCACTACACCGCAATACCTCTACCATGTCCAAAACTAGTTCCGTTAGTCTCTTCTCACACGACCTTCGGAATAATCTTTAGATGACACTGTTGTTAGTAACTTCATTAAACCCCTAACCCCCTAACCCCTATTGTTTTTAAAGTAAGTAAAAGTAGGGGAATTTTACTGTTTGTCGAAAATCCCCCTATCGTTCTTATATTTTGGCCCATGAGGTATATTTTTCGCGTCGACGTCGGCTCTCCCCCTCCCCCCCGCTTGTCGGATTAGCTGGGGATTTTTTTTTTTTGGCAGGCAAAATTTTTCCCGACGGATTTCTCCCCCTTAAGATTTTACCCTGGCGCCGTGCCCCTGAGGAGATACACTCCAGCTGGTGTATATTTTGTATATGTTTCAAACAGTTTGGTTCTTGAGGCATATTTGACTTCATCCAATCATATCGATGCTCTTTCACAACTCACACTGAATATCATGACCATGGATACACGAAATGTCTGTTTTATATTATATACACTGAATATTACCTAGTTGTGACTGGGGTGTGACAGGTCATGGAAGAAATAAACACACACTGACAGCACAGAGACCTCTTAAATTTATTCATCTTCTCTTACGAAAAATTGGGGCATAAAATTCATTCCAGTGGAAATATCATCTCACCATATTTTATGTCATAACTCTATAGGCGTAATGGCGAGCAGAATGATTTACAGTACAAGTTACCTGCATAACTCTTCTTTCTTTAAACGACAAGTTTTGACGCAGTTGTCAGTACCTCGTAAACTATATCTGAATGGTAACTTATTGGATTGTATGAAACAACTGCTACTCGTGGTAAGATTTTTTTTTGTCTGAGTTGCAGATAATATTAAGCACCAGATAAATTACTCAATTTGTGGGAACATACCTTCTTTCCATAACATTGTTAGTATTTCTAATAATGACACTCTAGTACAACAAAGAATTGATTAAAATGCGAGAACATCATTTTATAACATCTGTACACGAATCAACATGCGCCAAGTATTTACTAAGAGTTTATTTTTCGAGTCATTCAACGAGCGTACCATTTTATCTATTCAAAATTTCAGGTGATGGTGAGAACGTGTTTAAAGTCATCGTATAACGGTGCTTCCAGATTAAAAAAAAATCTGAGCTACATGATTCCCCGTTTTACCAGTGTCTCTGATAAGATTTTAAAATAAAGCCCTGGAAAAAAAAATGCAGTTCAAAACGATCCTTATGTGCTGTTAAAAAGTGAAAATCATGAGCGACCATTTCATAGACTGCTTTGTTGCAAAATTTTCGTCAGCTGATAATAATTCATGTGCCAAATCTTATCGTGCATATTTTACTGGTGACAGCATAACAATTTTTTGCCAATGGGGTTCCTCAAATACAGTGTCTTTAGTGTGAATGTACCAATAACATGGTATATGGCAAATGATGGACAAGTCGCGGAAACACTCGGAATGGGTGACTCCTCCACACCAAAAGAGTAGAAAAGTTTCGAAGTTTCCGAAATCACACAATAATTCTAGAAAATTTGATACTTGTGACTAAGTTAAAACCTGTCAAGTTTATAGAATTTGTGTAATTCGCATAGCAAAACATATTTGATTATTATTAAACCACTAAAGTTCCGGATCCACGGGCCTGTGAAGTGACGAAAAAAGTGCATGACTTTGTACAGTATCAACTTGGGTGCCCCTATTCATTACATTGATGACGAATTTGGAATAGCTGGAAATTTAATGGAGAGTAGAAATGCAACGTATGAAGTTGTAATAACATTAACTCCATGTTATTAAACCTCGTGTTTAAAATGTGGACATTAGGGGATTCAGAATTGTTGTAAAATTGCAAGTTGAATATTTCACATCACAATTTTTTTAAAAACAAACTTTTCTGAATGTTGCTCTGATGTAGGATTCTTTCTGTACAACTAGAATCAACTTTTACGGCAGATGAATTTGGAGAGCTGCCAAACTGTACTTTTTGGAGTAAGGGCACATGGGACGTGAACATTATATTGCCACGCACAAGACGACCACGATGGTACTCATTATGACGTATGACGTACTATGCTATGACATGAGGCGGGAAAATCGTACCATCCGTAGCGGCATCCACATCACCTTGGGTATCACATTTCATGTCGTATGTCCTTGTTTAAGTTCTAGGGAGTGGACCAATAGCAGCTTCTCGTTCGTTTTTGGTGAACTTCATAAAATCATGGGGTCCATGATAACATCAACAAACCCCAGACGGTTGCGTGACTTTAACAAATTGCCCAGTGCCTGTAAACACAGCGTGATTCGTGGAAAATTACAGAAAAGTTGATGGCCAATTCCATTTGTCTTCATCAGGTTTTTACCCCTTTTAAGGCTATTATGACAATAATTGCTTTCATCTGTGAGCAACTTGAGATTTTTAGGTAAGTTCATTCAGTGGCATGTATTCTCGCGGGGTTGTATTCCTATCAGTATGATAGATTCATGTACGTGCAAAACAACACGTCTACATACAACAAACTGAGATAACAGTTGATGACAAGAAGAAGATGACAAAATCAAGTCTCACGAGATAAGGATTTCTGACGATTAACGTCGACAGGTGTATACAAAGTAGTTTGAACTCGCCTAGTACGTCAAAACAAAGGGTGCCAAGATCATGTCACAGACCAAGACATGGATGTTTACGTGGGATTTGATAATAATCGGCAACAATGATAGTAGTTTGCTATAAAAACCGACAAATTCGATTTTTTTTTAAGTCATTGATTTAAATGCTCAAGTCGATTAATTTACTTGTCTAACACTTAGTTTATGTTACTGTTTAATCGCATACTGGGTGCAGTGGGCCAGTGACGTATCTAGGAAAATTGCGCCCGGGGTAAGCTCTAAAATTGCGCTGCCTTCCAACATCTGACGCCAGAGTATAAGCGCTGAAGTCGCGCCCCTTGCCAACTTCTGACGCCGGTGGCTTCTTTGGTTATATGTTCATTAGATTTAACTTTTAATTTTTAAAAAATTATTATTATTATTATTTTTTTTTACTTTTGCGTGTTTTAGTGCCCCCTGAAGTGGAGCCTTTGGGCGCTTGCCCCCTCCCCCATACGCCACTGGCTGGGTGATGAAGAAATCCTGAACAGAGAAAATTAAGAAAGAGAGCTGATGAAGGGCAAAAGAGATATCTTATGTAATACAGAAGATGTTACTTGAAGGAAGGATAGAGGGATAGAACATATAGATTTGTTTGATGATAAAGATTATGAAGAGGTTAGATCAAAGGTTCAAGACCAAAGTCGATGGAGGTGCATAATCGTCACCCCCATCCTAAGGCACGGCACTAGATGATGATGATGACGACGACGATGCTGCTGCTGCTGCTGCTGCTGATGATGATGATGACGTCATGACGACGAAGATGATGAATCGTATGATAAACTTGTACATTCCCAGTTTCTCACGCGGGGGAGGGGGTAAGGGTGAAAACAACTTCATATTATTAAGCGATATCAGTCTATACAGGAAAGGGGTAGGGAGTTAAAGCTTTCATCTGGTTCAGATATGAATCTATCATTTGAGGTGATTTGGACACAAAATATCTTTATTTAAGTAATTTAAAAATCATAATACTGAACTGCTGAAAGAAAAAAGTATAAAATATAACTTCACCTTGACTGGAGATTTCGAGAATATACTTAAAATACACTATGCATGTGATTTCTTTAACAATTTTGGGGTGGACGTATGGCATACATTGTAAGACTGTTCATTTAAAAAAAAAACCCAAAACAAAACAAAATACCTACCCACACGCGTTATCAAGAACTTATTCAAAATTAATCTTGAATATCAAGAACGTTTTTTTTTAAAGGGCCCTTCAATGAACAAAGACTTACATGCTTCTTGAAGGGCCCTGCATTTCCAAATATTTAATTTTTTGTTTCCAATTATAGACAAAGGTTAAACTTTGATGTTTTGTTTTCAATGCTTTGTTTCGGTTGAAATTAAATTATACATGTACTAATCTTATTATCAGAAACTAAAAGCAAATTTAATTATGATAAAGCAACTACGTATTGTTATTTTAACTTATTTACAATTATGATTATTATAACTTGTCGACATTATATTCACTT
>JZLH01S0004377.1:28241-46453 GCA_001188425.1 Eucidaris tribuloides | reverse complement strand
TTTTGGCAGCCCCCAATTTTTTTTTCAGGTCAGCCAATAAAATCACCCCGTTTTTCAATTTTTGTGTTTGCACCAACTTACATATCTCTGCAGGAGTCCTGTTGAACATGATTAACAAAATGTTTGTGTGACGGTACTTTTTATGTAATATATTGTGCATATCCTTTGTCAACATTATGATGCACTTCACACACCTACTCACGTCTACATGTGTTTGAACATTTCGTGAGGTCATTACAAAGAATCAATCGTAATCAATATGTACTAGACCCTAAGTACAAGCAAATATCAATAAATTGCAAGCTGTTTTAAGATGTACAGTCAACATGAACATCACCAAGTACTGCCAGATTCCATGAGACAACCAATGTAATTTTTTTGTGAACAAAACATATGCCTGTCTTTATATTTTTCTCACAAAGAGAGCAATGCACCAATAATTTAGTCTGCCTTGGCTGAAGTGACCCTTTAATCTATGAGTTATGTGTTCAAATGGATGTTTATGACTTTCCAGCAAATGGACAAAATTGAAATACGTAAACAAGCGAGTAAATACTTCATTTCCACCCCGCCACATATAGAACAATGTGTGAAGGCATGAACCGTGTTGTTTATGCTCTGCTTGTTTGTGCCGCGCTCTGTTTGTTTAGAACCTGTACAATATTTACTGGTATAAACAAAATATCACCAATATCGTGTTTTTGTACCTGAATTTATCTTGTCAGCATTACAGTTTGCTATGCTTTATTGCTTTTTTGATGTCAAAATTCGGTAAATTTGCATTAAAATACAGTGTCCGGTTCTCGTACTTTGTGGAAAATGATAATTTTTTTAAATTGTCACATTCCAACATGATTCTTTCTGTCTCAAACATGTACGTGATGAAAGCCTCATAATGCAAACCCAGAACACAAATTTTACATTTCCAAATTATTTCAAGATTTATAGATCATGGAATTCTTGAAATCTCCCTGGAACTGAATAATTTATGCTCATTCACCAAAAATCAGACATTCATGTACTGTGGAGGACACCACACAACAAGGATATAAAACCACAAAAAATGAAGGGATTTTATTGAAAGTAACCTCCAGTATTAGTGGATGATGGGAAATTTGCCATCATAATTCCATAGGTTATTTCTTTAGCTGCCAAGTAAAATTTCATTGTTACAAGGAAAGGTTCACCTGAAATGTATTAAGTATTTGTAGGATTGATAATGAAAACATGTAGATTTTATGTTGCTGGAATGGCATTTTGGTATCTGAAGGCAACATTATCCCATATACAGTAATCATTAATGTGATTTATTTGATTTGTATTGATATGTTTGTATGAAAGGAGTGTTGTTTTCAACTACTCTACCGGAATGCCATTTCAGAAAAAAAAGTGTATGATGTCAATATACAGGTAACATGCATTCTCCATAGACCCCAGCCTGGGATATCTTGTTCTTACTCTCCAACGGTCAATATTACATAGATGGTTTTATGTTATTCTGCAAGTTCTCAATATTATATTTAACATATGAGACTGCCTAAGAGAGTAATAGGCAATGACTTGAAACATGCCTAAGCAGTGAATGGCCAGCCCCCAACACACTCCTTTATCCCATGCCCCCCAGTAAAGAAATGTATGAAGAAAAGCTGGAGTCAGCTTAGGAATATCCTCATCCAAATCTTCTTTGACATCTGGACACAATAGGCTTTGGAGCAACAGGTTGGAGTTAAGAAATATCCTTTGGGAAGGGGGCAAAGCGGGGTGAGCATCAGTTTATTGTTATGATGTATATCAAAGGTTAGGTTATTACAGTCTTTGAGGTGAACCTCAAGTGTAGTTTTAATGAGTGGGATTAAGTAGTTCTTTTTGATCAATAAGAATGGTGATGTAGTTCACAACTATCCTCCATCATTCTTGTCAAGCGTGGAAGATGAGAACAGAGACATCCCTTGGTGTCATAAGCTGATTAATGACCAAGGTTTGACCAATGCCTCCTATGGTCATTCTTCGGTCAGACATTGTGGCCCACAATGACCCTTGTGATGCCTTTCACCAGGGTATTATCTTCTGTGTGGTCCCTTTGTGCTGCCCTCCTAAATGTTTCAACCCTCCTGCCCCGCTTCCCATTGTTCTTCCCTGAAAGAGGTGTTTTCAGTGGGTTTTCTTATTTTGCCCCTGACCAAAAGAAAGATGTGTGTTCTCCATGTCATAATTATGTGCCTATTCTTGGTGCTCACGGACCCTCAATAATAGGGGGACAATGGAACAGTTCAGTTAGGGGACATGTGAGTGTCTCCCGAAATTAGGCATTTTGTGATGAAGAAGTAATCTGACTGAAAAGTTGAGTTGCATTGAGGCAAAGATTTAGAACTACTTGGTGCACCCTGGCGGTCCTGACCGTATCTAGTATTATTTCAGGCTTCTCACATGTTGCTATGATGCTTTACCTTTAACCTGTTGGAGACTAAGTACGAGTTAACTCGTGTTGGCGTCTATGGAAAATGTGTGTTATAGTGAAATCAAATCGTCTGCAATGGGCTAAAAGGGTGGATGATGCTGTGAATGTTTGTCAGCATGTACATGTATTGAAGAGAGTTTATGCATATATGTAATATGCCATATACTTGTCAAAGTCCTCCATTTTTCTCATCCGAACCCGCATATTTCATTACAAATTCCTTCCTACATCGTCCGGGTTCAAGCAACTAGGTTGCATGCAGCTAGTAGCAGAAAATCCATACCTTTCAGGGGGTTTACAAGGTCTGTAAGTAGATCCCAACACCTAGACATTGTAAGTCTGATTGGCAGGGCTTATTTGGTTCTGATATAGTGATGGATTTGTCCATCAAATTTAGTAAATTGAATTGTATTTGAAATTGGTTTGTATTACAGCCATTTGATTTGGAGAAGATCCAAGTTTGGTTGGAGTCTACTGGCCTCCATGGCACCATTGGGGGTGTACTGAAGTATACACTTGAAAACTTTGTGAGTCCAAATTGTTCAAATTTATGAATTTTTTTTTCTTGTAAGGGCCTATTGTTGAAATCATCCCAGCTACCCTAACCACATTATTTATTTGAATAAAGAAAAATATAAGATGGTGTTTTGCAATCATGCCAATGATGCAATGTGTTCATGCCTTATGGGAGAAAAATGAGTTAGGTAATGTAGAAATTTAATACCAACCACTATTTTTTCCTACCTTTGAAGAAATTATGAAAAATGATGCAAAAATATTCAGTGTGCGTGACCCTTAAGATTTTGCAAACTTTGCACATTCCAAAAATATTGTTAATAATGATGATAATGATAATGATTATTATAATGATATAATAAATTTTAGTAATAACAGCAGCAGCAGCAGTAGTAGTAGTAGTAGTAGTAGTGTTGTGTTGATGGTGGTCACTGGTGATTGTGATAATGATGATGATGCTGATCATTATGATGATGATGTTGATGTTGATGATGATGATTGTCGAGATGATTATTATCATTATTATTACTGTTATTGTTTTGTTGTTAATGTTGTTCTTCTTCATATAATTATTATTGCTTTAAATCTTATTAGGCCTACTTGTTAATTAAATTTTAATATCAGTGAGAGAACAGAGGGATATCTGAATAGGTGATTAGATTTGAATATGCCTTATTACTCTCGGTACAAGACTCAACAGTGTACTACTTGCTTTTCATATCATTGGCTTAGAACCAGGCAGAAGGGCACTATTACTGTACAAAGTATATAGCAATAGCGCCCTTGGCTCTGTATGGACGCTATCTACACGCATGTGGTACTTTGCAGGTGGAAGAAATCAACTTGGTTGGCTGTGATGTGGGACACAGTTAGCCAGAACTTGACCTGCCCCATAACAAAGGTGACTTGTCATCACAGCTTTACAGCAATAAGGTTGTAAATCCCCAGTAACCTACAATCTCCCCAGGAGAATTTCAATTGGAATCCAGGCCAACAATTGCTGTAAATTCGGGGCATTAAACCTTTTTCATTTGTTGTGCAGTGTGTATTTACATTTTTGCCAAACAATTTGTTATTCTGTCCCAGTTTTTATGACTTTTGTGCAAGGCGATAGAATATAATGGTGTCGGAGGCCTGAATTGTTACCTTGCTCCCAAATTGCCGGCCGAGTATGGCTATGTTTGTTGATGTCATATGTAGATTATGTGATAAATATCTTTTAGTGTTGCAAAAATCCACACCTCAGTTGAAAAGGAATTTTGAGATCATTGATTACACGATATTTGTTGGCCTTCTGTATTCAGGTACTAGATGTTTGGTTAAGTGAACGAGATCAATGGGTCTATATCAATAGATTTGTATTTTATTAAGGGTGAATGCATTATTGACACCTTTGTAAATTGAGATTTAAATTGAACCAAGAATTGTATGACGAGTATGAATATAATGAACCGGTGAACCTATTATTTGTCAGAGGTTTTTGGATAAAAGATTTAAAAGATTGAATTTAATGCATGACCTGGACCCTGTGTATGGGTTAAGAAAACTTTCCACATCTCAGTTTTGGATTGGTTTGTTGATAGGGTTTTGCTCATATCATTATGAATCTCAACTCTTGAAAGACCAGACCTACTTTCTAGAGCTTCATCAAAGGACTTTTCATGGTTCCATACTTCATTTCTCGACTAGGTTCGAGATTCATCATATTTATATATTGAAATAAAATTGCACAGAACGTTTTATGTGGTGCAGTACATACTCTTGTATCTTTAGTTGCGTCATTGGAACGGTTGACCAAAACTTTGAAAGCCTTAGTCATGTGTTAAAAAAGAACATTCTGTGAATCTATCTATATTTGCTTTGTTCTGAAAGTAAACTTCTGCATTATCTTTGGACAGCATCTTGAGAAATAATAGTTTTCTGCATATTTGCAAAGTGTTTTTAGCTTTTCTCATGTTTCATAAAAAAAGAAAAGAAAATGGAGGTACATGTTTTGGTGACAAGGAATTGGCAGGTAAATGGCAGTGATGAGAGAAAACAAACTGCTATCCCGACTATCATTGTATCCGAATCTAGAGTATGTGTTACATTTAGTCAGCATGTTGTGGTTTTATTTACTGGTCTCGTAGGCAGTGCTATGGCAAGTGTGTCGTTCTCTACTTGTGTACACCTGCACATACTGATGAGAAACACCTGAATAAACAGTTACATGCACGTGGTACAAACAAGATACATGTATCCAACAAACATTATGAGACTGTGTGGAGGATTTGGTGTAAATCAAATGTTTGAGCCTAAGTGTACTTGATGATAGAAGAAAATTAGTTGGAGCACATGAAATACAAACAGTGTTCTTCCACAGGTGGGATAAGACATGTTTGCATGTGTAAATTTGTAGATCATCGTTTGACATCTTATGTGATTACCATGGTGCAAAATACATGCTTCTTTTATTTCACTATTCCCTTCAAAGGAAATGGTTCTCTTTTGCATGTCTAAGAGTTATCAGTGTGTAGATATAACATACCATTTTAGTTTTACCTTAAAGCCCAAGTTTAGTTTGGGGGATTTTTTTTTTGAAAGCTTTATGCCCAAAGGTCATATCACACTAATAACAGATACTGAATGTCTGTGTTTTTTTAAAATTAATTAATGAAAAATCTCGAGATTTTGGACTATAACATTATAGCATCCAAAGGGTTAATAAGGTGGTAAGGTTATATGAGTTATACCTCATCAGAAAGAGCAGAGTCTGAGCAGAGCAGAGATTTTTCATTAATTAATTAAAAAACAAAACAAAAGACATTCAGAATCTATTATTGGCGTGATATGACCTTTGGGAATAAAGCTTTCAAATAAAATAAAAATCCCCAAAACTAAACTTGGGCTTTAAGTTGAGGACTACCCCCAATCATGCTATTTACTGATAGAAATCAGTAGTTGTCACTTGTATGTTGTCCTACTAGGGATATAGGCCTACATGTAACAATAAAAATGTTGGTCAACACTCTTGAGTCAGGATTTGTCATGAATACTTCCGAAAATGTGTTAATAAGCTTAATCACAGTTGACAGTGCATACTGTATGGTCATCATTCAAGGGCAAATGTTTTGTTTGTGTGCTGTGCAGGGCCCCCAAAAGGGTATTTCTAAAATAAATGCACAGAAGGGCTTTCATAAATGTTGCAAACATCTAAATTCCATGACTCAGTTTCCAGTCATAGTTCTAACTGGGCTCCTGCTGGTCCGGGACCACTGGATGGTGAACCCCATCAGGAGCCCATGTGATTTCCCTGTTTATTACCTTAACCCCATTATTATTTACTTTGCTCTTATTACTTTGTTCAGAATTTTTATTGAGTCACCCTGTAGCTCTTCTGTTCCATGAAATTAATGACATTAGTAAGAAGAAAAGATCAATATAACATTCAAGTTCTTTCTATATTTACAACTTCTTCTCTACATGTATAAAAGTGGAAGAATGCATTATGCAGATGATTAAATGTAATTGAATGTTAATTGTAAAATGCATGATCAGTCAGGAATATCAGATGACTCTGAAGTAAAATGTTAACTTCTCAGAAGTTCCGGGGGATAACTGTGATAATACTTGCGTGTACCAGTTGTGATAGACCTTCAATCTGCATAGGAATTTCACAAATGACAAGTACAGAAGTTGTTGGAATTTACTCATATTCACAGGAATGTACTCTTTTTAGTAATATACACTGGCCAAAGATGTGAACGTAGCACCTGTTCCACAAGGGATGCAACAGGAATAGAAATGCAGTGCTGTGCATCATCAGATACAAAAAGTCAAAGATATGATTAGACTATTGTTATAACAAGACCAATAATAGACTATAAGTAGTACGGTTAGTCTAATTATTGACTTAACCTGTTGGAGACGATTTGATTTCGCTATAATAAGCATTTCCCATAGACCCCAACACGAGTTAACTCGTACTTAGTCTCCAACGGGTTAAAGATGTGAGAAGAAAATGAGTGCTTTGTTTAGATTTGCATGTATTTAAATATGATTAAGTTTAGTTGGTTGTATTTCACACCTTACTATAAGTATTTATAATGGTCGTCTTGTTAATCTTTTGCTCTTGATTTATTTGAATTATGTGAGAACATTTGTAGAGATAAATTTTCGTGGATTGAATTAGATGTGGAACGGTGCATTTAGTGGTGAGACATGCTTAAAGCGGAAGCGTTTAAATCTTTAAATCGCTGCACTTAAATGACATTGAGTCTTGGGGAATCGCTCTCTTTCTAAATCTCTGAGCGTGAAACTACAGGAAAGGGATAAGGGACGAGTTTGAGCTCTTTTCTGCTTCAAACTGTCTGTATTGAATGCCCTCACTCTGACCTCCATGGAGATTAGATGCTGACAATGGAGTGTGAATGAAATGTAGCGGATTTTCTATCTGTGGCTTTTTTTTTTTGCTGAAACCCTTAGCCAGTGTCCCGACCGAGAGAAAGATGTACACTCTCTTTTTGTAATAGGATTTGGATTGGGACATCAAAGACTGGAGACCAGTGGGCCTTGTGTGAATCAGAGGAACTCCTAAGCCAGCTCAAGGATTTTGAGAAACAAAAACAGTCTCATCCAGTATGACTAAAAACCCTTCTTGGCTTCTGTGAACTCTCAAAGGAGTTTCCCAAATGGTTGCGGACTGGGCTAAAGTCATAGACCTCGGTGCTGTCCGTGTGGATGTAGTGAAACCTTGCCAAAGAAGACGTTTAAAAATAGACACTTTCGATCATGAATAAACTGAAACTGTCCTGACATAATGAGTTGGGTTACTTGAGTGTGTTTATGTGGTGTACTTCTTGTTAAAGTTATATACAAATATTAGTGAATTCTGGTTATTAGTATGTTAGCTTGAAGAGTGATACTTGCACTTCTGAATTATAATGTACATGCTTGATTTATTGCTGAAAGTTTGTTAATCTTGATTTGTGAAACTGCCAAATTGGAGATATACCTTATATAGCTCTTGGATAAAACAACCTAGAAGTAATAGCCTACTTTTTAGTTACTGTAGTTCAGTAGGTTCTTCAGTATTTCCAAACTATAAAAGATAGGACAGGGAAAAACATCACAAACACTCTGAGATGCACGCTTTATCCATCCTTCTATCAATCAATCAATCTGTCTATTTTTTGCATCTATTTCTATTTCTGTATCTGTAAATGTTGTCTAACAGAACATCAATGAATTTAAATGCCCTTTGCAAAACAAAAGATGGTTGTTGAGTTCTAACCTCACCTTGGCTTTGTTCCATTCCATATTTCATCACATTCCTAAAGTAGTTCAAGATTGCAAGTGATGCTTCCTCACTGTCATCCTGTTAGTGTTTTTATATTTTCCTCCGTGTCCCCACCCCACCCCTACCTCGCCCCCTAAAATTGAATCTTTCAGATCACTCCAGCCTGACCCACAAATCACCTTGGCGGGTCAAGCAGGTTTTGGCTCCTCGCCATCTTCTCGAGTCTCCCAGCCATGTTTAGTCTTTTTCAGATGCTGAATTATTTTCTTATGTGAATTTATTGAAGCAACAAGAAAACATCTGACCGTAGTAGAGATTTATTCAGCACTTGAAAGAAAGAAAACATTCTGTTGAAATGTGACTTCAATAGCAAGATGCAGAAAAGTATCTGTGTGATATGGTAAGAAAGTTGGTGATGAAAATCAACATGGGAGTCTGGGGCTCAGACTAGCCATGTCTCAGCATCTCCTTCTGTCTACCTTTGCCAAGACATGCATGGCATGGCCTGCGAATGCGGCCCCTGTAGTTTGGTGTGTGCTCGGTTTCATTAGGGCTTTCCCTGTCTGCATGGGAGGCCTTGAAGTTGTGCCAGTTCATCGCAAGTTCAGTGGCATATGCCGAGGACGAAAAAAAAAGTGAAGTAGAGACGAGTCGATCTGTTGATGTTGTACGAGAGTGAAACCCAAGCAAGTCAAATGATGTTGCCAGCATAAAAGCAGGGTGGAGTTCAGACATAATGAATGTATGGCTGTAATTGTTAAACATACTTACAGTAGATGACACTTGACTCTGGGCTCTATTATTCAACATCTAATGGAGATGCTATCTGATAACCTTGGATGGTAATACGTGTGCATGTAGCTTCTAATCATGCATGGACCCCTCGGGAGTACAATTTGTATTTTGTTGCAGACAAATGTTTAGAAAAGTTTTTTTTTTGTTTTGTTTTCATTTGTAGTTATTATTGTTGTTTTTTAGACTGCAACATTCAGAAGTTCCAGCCAAATTTAATAGTCCATGCAGTTAAGTGAAAGATGCTGTTAATGACGAGGGTGATCCAAACTTTGAAACAAAACTGAGATGCCCTGCATTGGGGACAATTGCTATGGCAACCTGGACAATACATCATTTAGTGGTAGAATGACTGCACCATAACTTTATACTCCTCAGACAATTCTATTACAAAAACATTGTCCTACATAAACTTGAGTCAATTAAGTTTTAGAGTTTTAATGATGAACAAGAACATTGGTATGTGTAACTAAGGTAATGTCCAGTTTGGTCCAGTTTGCAAAAGGAGTAGTAAAATTTAGCACTGTCTGTTAAATCTCAGTCCATATCCAGATCTAAAGGTCCAGTTATAGTGCTCAGTGCTCACTGAAGTAACATACTGTATCATTGCCTGGTGTTGAACATTTGGATGATGCTATTCAAGTCTAAATTACCACATCTGTTGGAGTGTTAGTGGTGTACCTAATCAAATGTCATGAGTAAGATGAATGACTTTTGTCAAAGTTCTACTAACACATACAGAGACATTGATTTTGGTGCATGCTTGTGTGTTGATTTCATTCAGGTCTGCAATCCATCAAATATGACAATTATTGAAATGTCTTGAATAGTACTTCCTCTTTCAAATACAGGGACTGTCACTTTTGTATGTTGAAATCTGTCTTTTTCCGATATGTCAATTCTCAGGTGAGTCATATTCATATGTTACTACACACACACACACACACACACACACAAATGTAAAAAGATAAGTCCTGTGTTGTCAGCTAAAGTAAATATTAATGCTGTCATAGGCTCAAAAAGATGGTGACAGTTGCTGTTAAGTGGGTAAGCTCATTAAAACTGTCAAGAAAGTAAAATCGAATCTGCACATGAGTGCATAATCCGGAGAGGAGAAAGCGTAAATGGGATGTAACTTCGGGACGTAAATGATCCGTAATGTCATTATCCAGGTGATGGGTGGAAGCTACATTGTTAGAGCCGAGGGGATGAGAATCGGGAGATAAAATCAGATTTTGCTGTCCGTACCCAACATCGTCTCAAGGCCACAGGATGGGGGAATTGTCACATTGTGTTTTGCACATCGAGCACATGCAATGTTGTCCTTAGCGCTGCGGTTAGTCATTGGTTTTGTATTTGAAGATCACGCTAACCTGCGTGATGTGTTAAACGGATAACTAGAAATGACAGCAATTTTGTGACTGTTACTAATGTGTCATCTATTTTTCAAACCAATTTGTGTGTACAGTCATGTGAGCTGGATGATTTAAAAAGTCAAATTAAAGGGATCAACCAGGACTGGAAGTACTTGAAATGTCTTGAGAATCTGGTGGCACAGTTTAGTGTGGTGTTACTGATGTGCAATCACAAAAACATAAACATCTTTCATTTCCATATTGCTACATTTCTTTCGCTTAAATGGGGCACAACATTGAAAGTAAAGTTCGTTTATGTTTGTATATCTAACATTCTTGTTTTGGCATGAAAGTGTGTCTAGTGATAGGTACGGTAATTGGTATCAACAAAACATTTGGTGAAATGATTGTATTGGAATGCTTGTGATTCAAGGGTAATATGACATTTGCTTTTGTAATTATGTCCCCTACAAGCAGTAAACATTGTTTTTTAGGTAGGGTTTGAGTCATTGTTTATGTTTGTGATTATCATTAGAACATTTGCTACAGGAGCAAATGTTATACAAATGATTCAAGGCTACAGGTGTTTGGCACATAAAGGCTTCATCTGAGTCTTACATTTACCATAAATTATATATAATTTGTTTAGATGGTGGACAACAAGTGACAAGTGAGTAATCCGCATGGCATTGCAGCATCATAAAATTCCTACAACACAAAGTAATATTATGACTTCAGGTGGCATTTTAAACAATTATTGTTTAGGATGTGGTGAAGATATATGAAATACCCAGTGTGTGAGCTAAAAAATAATAACAGAAACAGAGTGTCTACTCTTCATTCAGTATATTTGTTATCTTACATGAGTCATCTGTCTTGATGTGTTTTTGTGGTGATATCGGGAGTGTCATAGCTCGGGATTATCTCCAAGCAAAGCCTCTGTTTTCTGCCACTAGAAAACCACACACTATGCAAGATAGCAGTTGTGTTGGCATAGATTTAAAGCCTAAATCATCTTTAGAAATACCACTTACCTAACCACAGAAGAAGAGCTTCAGATCTCATTCTAGTCTTGGAGAACGGCTCCATTGTTAGTTTCCAGTCCTCCTCTCACATCCAGGGCTTCACATTGAGAATATGTCTGGCGGGGTGGGGAGGGGGGAAGGGGGGGGGGGTTACTCACTTTTGTATTTGGTAGTAGATATGCTGCCGCAGATTTTGTCGTAGACTACCGGTATCCAGTAGCATGCATGACTATACTACTTCATATCCTATTTTTGTAACCCATCTCTATACCACAGTGCCGAAATTGGGGGAAAATTGGCTAGAATGGACCAATTGATATACCAAAAGTGCTGAAACATTGGCAAAATGGGCTCATTGATATACCAAAGTGTGTAAAAATTAGCAAATTTGTGATCCATGTGTTTACTAAATTCGCCCAAAGTGAGAACCATGTATTCCCATATGGACAGTTGTACTAAGTAACCCCTCCCCCTATGATATGACTTCCTAGTTTTATCATTGACTCTGCAGCATTCTACATGTATAGCTTCTTTCACTGCGATGTAGGTCAAGCCATGAGAAAGAGGGAGGTTGAAAATGGACTAGCATTCCTGGCATTTTGTTGACAAGCATATACATGTATGCCTGCCTCGCCAAATGAATTTTGATCTACGCTCCCGGAGACCACGTTTAAATGTATTGAGTTTATGAAAGTGGACACTTATGCTTTTTCTGTTCGTTTAAACGAACTGGATTTTTATAGTGTCAATGCCAGGCCTTTGCTACTACCACCACCACTACTAACTCTACTGTACCACTGCTACTACTACTACTACTACTACTAAAACTGACTACTACTAACTTACATTATTCTAGTACAAAATACCACTTACTATTAACTTGATTTTACTCCTACTACTACTACTCCTACTACTTCTGCTTATATTACTACTACCTTTGTTGTTTTCATTGTTACTGCTATTTTCAATACTGCTAAATTGTCTGATAAACTTTCATTATAGGGTTACTGACATTGAGATAATGAATCTTAATTATTAAACTGTTATATTAATCTATCTTTATATCCAGCTTGTATTGGAAGAACTTTGCTTAAAGGTTAGTGACATGATAGGGAACACTTGAAAATGCCTCAAGAACCAAATGAGTATACCAACTATAAACTAGCAGGAGTGGATCTCCCACCTGGGAGGATTTGTCTGTAATTTGTTTACTTAAGGAGGATCAAGCATAAACATAGGAGTATCTTAATTTTTTCCGGGGACGATAAAAATAAGCCCCATAGAGAGCCACACAGCAGGTTTCCGTGCTACGAGTGATATTGACATTGTTTATTTTAGAATGAGTCAACGTTTGACTACAAGATTTTCACAGGAGAATCCTTGCATAGTTTACTCGATTCTAGAGTAGTTTCAGCCCAAGTTGAGGACAACCCCCAATCATGTCATTTACCTTTAATAATGTATAAAACCAGAAAATACAAAAGTTTTTAAAAATTATGTAAAATGTTCTACACATTTTGTAAAACCATTGTGAAACTACTATAATTCTCTGAATCCCATGATTTCATAATGCCATTTATACATTACACTGTCATTTGCCATTAAACTCACAATGTGGCATGAAATTTTCAGTATTCCATGGATTAAGTACATGTAAATTGTATTTTACTTTTCCAGTTATGGGGTAAATCTTGGGTAATGCATTTTTTTCTGTATGGTGATTTTATACTGTAACAACATTCTGCCTGGCATACCAATTTCCAGCACTTACATCAGAATTGAGTAGATGCTTCCACTCCCACAGTGCAATACCTTGTTTTTCAGTGTGATCTCTCCTCCGACAATTCACATGACAAACATCTTTGGCATATAGATATCGTGCATATTTGGTCACATGACATAGTTGGGTAATCAGGGACATTCACCTTTCCCAGAGATGAAAGGGAGAGCTTGTTATGTGTAACGAGCAGACAAACTTTTGACCCCCGTGACAGTGAAGACATGTGTAATGTCTTTTGCATTTCCATTTGTGTATTTTACTGTGATAGCAACTGATGTCTTATCAATATGCTGCCTTGTTAGCCAATTCAGATAGCTTGTTCCATTGGATTGTGCTGATATCATAACCAGGCATTGTCTAAATCAGTTTATAAATTTGATTTTATTGATTCATATGTACATCCAGATTGTCGGTTCAATGTACTAGTGCAAATAAGGAGGTGGGTATTTGGGAACTTTTTTGTGGCCAATAAAAGGAAACAAGGATTTATGTTTATTCTTCTACTAGTTCTGGAAAAAAAGTCCATGTATAAGAACAACATTGATGACCCCTGGTATGTTGATTATCTGAAAAAATGCACTTTTATTAACAATGGAATGTGTATCAAAGTACATGTCAATGAAAGTTTTATGGGGGTGGCCCACTCAGGACATTACTCGTTTCCATCCATGTATGTCACAAAAAGAATGAAGAGGTCACATTTTGATTCTTTGATGTTGACAAAGGGGCACCTTTCAGTCCATCCTGTAACATTTGTTTTTAGAAAAAAGGGGTACTCTATATAATAATAGTAAAAATAATAAAGGACATTTATATTGCGCATATACTATAGTAATATACTCTACTGCGCATTACAATATATGTTACAAACACAATTCAGGTTAAATTCCAATATTTAACAAATTTTTTTTTACCTCTTCTCCTTAAACTCATTTACGGAAGGTGATTATAGTCTAGCCATTGACATTTTTGACGAAAAGGGAAATTTCTTACCATCTAATCTAGTACCATCCATAGATTATGTAATTTAGGTTCCAAATTTGAGATGTAAAGATGAGCTTAGATACCACTAAAGTCTTTGAGCCCCCCCCCCCCACCCTTTTTCTGGTGTTACATACCTGTATTTTAGAAGGAATTCAGAATTTACCTGCAAAATGACTGTTCCATGTAGAATATTTTACTTTAGTTTGTAATTGAGCACATAATTGCTTTACATCAACTGTTTGTTAGAAACTATAAAATCATCAGTGAGTACAAAAATGGACGAATATAAGCAAAATAGACAAACTTACTCTAAAGGAAGGAACATGTACTTCACAGTTCACACCATCTTATTTGTTCTTGATTCTCATTTAATGATGATGTGATTTCACACATTGGTAACTTGAACTGAGCTCTATATCTCTGGCTTTTCATGGGATTTGAACTTATGATAGCCGGGATAAATATATAAATCACGAAACATACCTTTCCACAGACCCACAGCCTGAAAAGTATGTTCTTCATAATACGTGCATGTCCATGTATCCCAGCTTGCTAAGCATGCGAATAACTTGCCCTATCATCATTCCTGAGGGCCCATTCAAGTGAGTTTTGTGCTTGATTTTCTCCCCAAGCTGAGATGCATGTGGATTGGTGTTGAGAGATCATAGCTTTGCCCTGAACTTGGTAGGAAAAAAAATTGCAATAAGGATAAGAGAATACTGTAACGAGGAGACAAGCATATGTCCCTGTACCCTAATCCGTTATGAACATGTAAATTATGTCACAATATTCCATCACGGACCAGTCCTTTGAGTGGTTTTCATGGCTTGTCAATTATCAATGACTTTTGACAAAGAATGGAGTTATTTTTCGTGAATTTTACACGTGGGCGTTGTAACGGAATCGTAGCTGTGCTGCGCTGGCTCCTAATTGGCCGTGTAAGCTTGTTGGGCAGATAGTCTCTGAGCTTGTAACATAAAATAATAAACCCATATGGGAGCACTAACTTTGAAAAAATGTCCCATATTTTGGTGAAACATGGATAATTATGTCTGAGACTGTATTAGTCGCAGGGGAGCAAGTTTTGATTTCACAGTTGTATGTGACTTTTACTGGGGTGACTTCTCTGATATCATTCATATGTATTTCAGGAGTTGGGTCATATTTCACTGGTTTGATTTGTGATATACAATAAAAGCGTAGTTCTAGTCGCAAGTCTAGATTCCGTGGGTTTAGAGAGTGCGATATTTTGAGTGACTGCAGTCGCTGCTGTCCTAATGGGTGGGTTTTGTTGTGATGCAGTATGATGCACACTCTTAAAAGTTGTAGCTTTCAGTTTGTCAAGGTGAAATCGATGTTTCAAGCCATAAAAAAAGAAATGTTCCATTAGTCACCAAACTTCCCATACTAATATGTTGCTGGAGCCTTCTTATAGTTGTCTCATTATTTTTACGGTGGATTGTTTGTTTATCTGTTGTTTTTTGTGCATTATCTGAAATGGTTTGTGAGGAGTGTTGTCAGTATCTGCATTGAGCAGCTGACCCACTGTCTTCGTGATTATTATATGCCAGCCTGCTTGCTTGTTTGATTTGGTAGATCCATCATCTGACTCCAGATAAAAGTAGGACAATCTTATTCTGAATAAAGTCTGTTTAATGAACTCAAGTACATTTGACTGGGCAAAGCTTTCTTGACCTTTCTGAAGACAGAAAGAGTTCTTTAACCCTTTCAATACCAAGTCTATTAAATTTTGTTGACCTATACTACACACCCAGAAAGTTGGTGTTCAGGAAACAGTTTCTTAGTGGACACTCATGATTCTACCCACCTCAATCTATCAATTCACAAGTTTTCAGGAGTTACGGCGGCAGTACCAGAATTTTAAGATTGGAAAGGGGGTGGGGGAAGGTGAACAAGGCCTTGTACAGTGTATTTAACAGTTACATGTAATGTACTGAGTCCGACTACTGGCAATACAAAAACCTAACCAAAACAAACAAAACGAAAAACCAGAAAATGGCCCATTTTTTATGGGGGGAGGGGGTTGTAAATTGTGTCATTGATAGATATGATAATTCTTTTAAAAGTCTACTTTTCGTGGAAGTTCAGTCAGTTACCCCTGTCCTACCTCAAGAAGATCGAAAGGAAGAATAAAAACCTTGAAAGTGGCGTCTACTAGTAGTTTACTTTTCGCAGTGTTAACTCTCCGGGCAAACATCTGATGGGCTAGGTAAAGTTTACTCAGACAAACTCTAACAATGGACTATACACCTAATAATGGATTAGTTCCTCTCGCTGGGTTCACTTTCAAACTTGAGGATTTAAAGGCCACATTGTCAAAGTTATCAAGGGAATAGTCTTATTGAAAGGGCTTTCAAATCAGTATTCATCACCTTATTGTGATGACTATAATACAGGATTTTTCTTTGTAACTGTTCTCCTTTCACTGAGCTAGAATGAATAGTTGAGCCTAGTACAGCATTTGGTTATAACAGTATAGTATTGTAACACATTTCCATGCTCATTCTGTTCCGTATTGTCAACCAGGGGACTTATGTGATCAAGTGTGTTACATTATGGAGAAGTTGACTTTTTAAAATTCATGCTTTTACCAAGAAAATAAAATTAGTTAAAATGCGTAGTCTTTTAGAACATTAAAATTTAAAACAGAAATTTAGAACATTAGAATTTAATTAAATCTTCAAACCTTGCAAGATGCATGGTTTTAACCCATTGGAGATGATACAATTTCAATATAATATGCATTCACCTTGGACCCCAGCCTGAGATATCCAGTTTCCAGCCCATCAGGGAAATCAGGGAAAATTATTTTACTTTTTTCCAGTCAGGGAATTTTATAAAAATTCCTCAAATCAGGGAAAAGTCAGGGAATTTTGATTGGCTTAAAAATTGAAAGTAGTCAGCCAGACTCTGTTATATTTTGTTGCATATCAAAACAACATCCATTGGATGACTGGCTCTGAGGAAACTGGAAATGAGTTGAAATAATTATCATGGAATTTTGAGAATTCATCAGGGAAAAATCAGGGAGTTTGGTTTTCTTGAAAGGCTGGGAACCCTGGATATCTCATTCTTAGTCTCTGACAGGTTATTTGATTTTCAAGGTTCCTAGTGTGTGCTGAATATGACTGATCAGTTTTGTTTGTGTGCAAACAGAAATGAAATTTGGAAATGGTAGAAATTTATCCCCAAATGTTCACAAGTGATACAAACATCCATTCATGTACTGTCGCTGGCTCTTTGATCTTGCATTGGGTCTGTTTTCACTTGTCAGGTGAACATTTGGGGAAAAAAATATGATCACCTCCGAAATGACCTTCTGAAAATGTCACATGCAGAGCATACAACATCCAGTGGTGCCCGCAATATCATTGATTATGTTTGAGGTGACATGGCCTCAACATTTTGTTCGAATCAGTTCACACCAGTTGGCCGTCATTTCACAGCGATTTGGGGTTAGAAGTTACATTTAGCTATGGTAGTTCCTTCCGACGTGCGTGCAATACAATCACCTCTACGCTTTTTCTTTGGAAGTGGAACCCCCAAAGTACAGGTTGTAATACGACACCCCGGGACCAGTGGCTAATAAATTCCTAAGTAAAAGGAGAATGCTGCTGCAGAACTGAAACCTGTCATGTCTCGTTTCGGAAAATTCACCCAGACTGCATTGCACACCTCCGACAGCCCCCAGAGATTCAGAGACTGAAAAGATTTGAAAGGCAAATGGGTTGAGGGATTCGAAGATTATTAAGGGAAAACTGTAACCAGTATCAAAGACTGGACCCAACCACAAATTCACAGTAACCACCTGTTGAAATGGAAAATTGCCATCTTTTTATCAGAAACAAACTTTTGAATGCTGGGATGTCAATACATACGAACTTGGAAGTGATCATTGAATGAAGAAATTGGTAAATGAGACTGTTAATACAGCATCTTTAAGTTTTAAAAATTTGAAGAAATGATAAGTAAAGGGTGTTTGAAATATCAAATTTCATGTGTC
>JZLH01S0004377.1:2511-16782 GCA_001188425.1 Eucidaris tribuloides | reverse complement strand
AATATTCATATTGTAAACATCTCATATCTTTGGCAGTAAATCACAGCTTGGGGGGGGGGAGGGGGGGAGGGGGGGAGGATGGCAGATGCAAGTATGATGGCCATGGATTGGTAGATGGATTTTATATGACTTCCACATTCTGTGCACCAATATGGCAATATGAGTGTGAAGCAAAGCTGATACTTGTTTTAAATGACATTTATAGCTCTGTATGTTGAATGGAAGGTAGTGGTTGGTGATCAGTGAAGTTTTCACTTTGTAGGCGTATAAATTTATATCAGCAAAGAATATTCTGAATCTATTAGTGTAATCTGTGTGAGCATGTGCATCAAGTTTTGATATACACCTGTATAGGCCTACAGTTACAATGTACATAGGCCTATTGATACATGTACGTCCTACCAGCCAAAGACCTCTGAATTCAATTTGTCAATGAGGGTGTACATGTTAAACTTATAAGGGGTGGTTTCTCTGTAGTTTCTAACTTGTTTCTGCTCAGACATACACATTACAAACTGTTGTATATGCCTGGCTGCTGTGCATTCTCTACCTATTTATTGGCCACCCTCCTGCTAACAACTACCCCACAAATGGCTTGTCGTGTGACGTTGTGGAGGTCCTGCGTAAGGTCATCGTGGGGTCAGCCAGATTCGTCAGCTCCCTGTCTGGTGAAATGAGAGATGAAATGAGAGATCAAACGTTGAGTTACTTATATATCACCACTTATGGAGGCCGACTAAAACTAGGGACATTCATATCACACTTCTAAGAAAACAGTATTCCACAATTAAAAACAGCTCGGAAGCATCCTGCGATCTATTCTGAAAATATTATTCGAAGCCTTGCACAAGTTTCCTATCCTTTTTAACGAGGGCAGGATTTAATTGGTACGACTTGAGTGACAAAATGCAGGATAGAAAGATGACACACACACACTGTATCGCCCTGTACAACAAACAAGGTGTGTTAAGATGGTGTTCTCCCGGATCGTTTAGGAGTCGATAGTTGATATATTAATGAGTAATACATCCAGGGGGGCATGTATGTATCACTGACGCAGACATAAGGATGTCACGGTAATCAAGAGGCTCGCTGATCATTGTCACAACTAACAGGTGTTTCGCCAACAAAATATTGATACCATACTGTAAATAGGGGATCTCCAGATGAAGGATACTGTATCTACCATGCGGCGTAGCTGTCTGATTATGCAAACTGTTCAGTAGGCCTATAAGATCGTTTTTCGCACGACTGCCATATTGTGAAATCTTGCAAACACGATTGCATTTATGACGATAACAGTTAGTAACTGCCCATACACATGAGAAAAATGTTTTTGCGAACAAGATTAGAATCCAAAATTCAAGTTAAGTTGCTGTAGGCCATGTTTCTGGGTATGCTGTCAATTAACCATGCACTGGATGGAACACGCTGACTGTAAACACTTGTACACATGCCATAGAGCAGGGCTCCACACTAACTTTTTTTGGCAGGTTTCCCACTTTGGCAAGCAAACTCTTTGTAAACTTGTATTCATTTAGTTGCCCGAACAAAATTTTTACTTGCCCAAGTGAACAAAATGCTTGTTGATTGTGTCACTTCAGATAGCACCTTGTTAAAAGTATATTTACGGATTCTACTCGCTTGGAATTTACACAAAGTTGAAATTGATTTGGAATACAAAAGTCTGTAATATTCACTTTTATTTTAGAGTTGATTATTTTCACTTGCCCAGAAGGTAAATTTACTTGCCTTGGGCAAGTGCTTATGTTGATCCCTTTGTAGAGGCTAGAGTGAGCGATATTTCAGTGAAGTTAATGAAAGGTAACATTAACTCCACCTCCCAATTTGTACTTTAGAGGTCAAGCCATTCACATATAAGGAAAACGTGACATAATTTGAGAGGATTATGATTAGAAAATACTTCCGGAGCAGGATTTGAATTTTGCAAAATTGATTTCCAAATTGCAATTGTGATTCTAGTAATATTCTTCCTCATGGGTAAAAATACCATAAGAGGAGTGATCGGTGATTACAATCACATTTGCAATCACGTTTTGGTCGCCATGTGAAAACGATCTCAGTCAATCACTGCCAAGAGTTGATGATACTTTAATATCATATGGTTATGTATGATCACGACAGTTGGTGTAATGAACAGTGGCAGGTTGATAGTGTTGTTGAGTCACTTGTCCTGAACATAGTTAAAGAGGATTTCTTTGTAAGCATATATCATCCGACACTAATGATTTAACTCTTCATCAAGGTTACAGAGGTCTAAATCCTCTGGCACGTTAAGAGTTAATGACATTTTGTAATTGCATGATGCTGATTTTTGTTGTTGTTATCATCAGAAATTATACATTGTGAAAAATACGTCAAAATTTTAGAATTGTTCAAGGACAATGTATATTTAGTTATATTGAGAGTGCCAGTGGATCTGAACTTTTATCCAGAATTTTACCATATCTTACAGTTATGCAAATTAAAATAACATCATGGCTGTAATACCATTCATTCAAAATATGAGAACCATCTTTGGTAGCTGTTTTTCCCCCTTTTGTGATTGTTTTTGGAACATGCCATAATTTGAGTCACAATCTGCCATGAGAGCTCAAATATTATAGGCTTAATTTTCCTCGAAAGGGTACAAACATGAAAATCAACCATTCAACCGTAGTCATCTTCATATGAAATTCTAACTATCTATGAATATTTTGTTAATTATGAAGTATTTTGTTTGCTCTTTGTGTTTGTTTACAGATTCAGATGATCCACAGAAAGAGAAACCTACACCTAAAATCAAGTCCAGTAGCCTGGCCTCACAAGTATCTGGATTATTCAATAGTATACAAAACAGGTAAGAGAATTTAGAACAGCTATGAGTGTAAGAGAGGAATCAATTGATATCTTTTATGTTCATTCGAAATAGTCTTTGACCAATGAGCTTCAATAACACTCAGCTCAATTGTGACATATTCAGCATAAGGAAAAGCTGGAGACTTTTTAAGGTCCTATGACATAAAAACTATCAAAACTGGGCAATCAACATCTTGTAGAGTATTTTTTCATCTAGAATACCAATCTGCCTTTTAATTCTTGATGCAAGTTTCAGGTTTCGAGTTATTCACTAAAATAAAAACTGTTCGGGAACGCCCACATTTTTTGGCCCCGATATGCAAAACAAGCTGTTTATCATGTGACGTCATCTGGGGAACACCGCTCTCTGCGAGCGAGCTTGACTGGCGTAATAGTACACGCAATACGAACATTTAAAAGATCTGTCGGCAGTAAAACAACAAACTTCGAGGTCATTTTTAATCAATATTATGGCATATATGGCTGTCTCTAAATCATCTGGGAGTGATTCAGGATCAGAGATTTCCATGACTGACTCTGATCTTAATTTTGATGACAAATAAGCCCAGCAACTAAAACGAAATTTTGTCGCCAGGTTTCAGCCAGAAGCGCAGGACGAGCGACACCACTGCACGGCCACACAAACCGACATGAAAAATCACGAATATGAGAGACTATTTGGAAACAATTATTGGTAAGTAATGCATATTTAAGCTAAAGTGTAGATAGTTTTACGTAATTTGAAGTATGTTATGATAACATACTGAACATGCATTTTAATGAAATGTCTATGCTTTTTACTGTGTTGGTGATTGTATCCTTGCATTGCACGCCGCGAGTGCAGTAGTTGGTTTGGCGGCGCGGCACAGCCGATCGCCATGGGTCAAGTCCCGTAGCTCCCCGACCGATGCAGGGTCAACTTCCTGCCCCTCGGTGTTGGACAAGATCGACATTGCCCAAATGTATACACACTCACCAGAATGGTCCGGTAAATCTGATGGCTCGTGGAATTTTTCTTTGAACAATTCTGTAATTGTAAAATTTGAACGATCCACTCAGATAAATATCACAATTATTCGAAAACTACTCGAGCCGTCAGATTTACCGGGCCATTCTGGTTTGTGTATATACATTTTGGCGATGTCGATCTTGTCCAACACAGAGGGGCAGGAAGTTGACCCTGCATCGGCCGGGGAGCTACGGGACTTGACCCCTGTTGATCGGCTGCGCCGCGCCGCCAAGCCAACTACTGCATGCACTCGCGGCGTGCAATCACCAACACAGTACATTTTCATTAAAATGCATGTTCAGTATGTTATCATAACATACTTCAAATTACGTAAAACTATCTACACTTTAGCTTGAATATGCATTACTTACCAATAGTTGTTTCCAAATAGTCTCTCGTGTTCGTGACTTTTCATGTCGGCTTGTGTGTCCCTGCAGCGGTGTCGCTCCCAAGTTGCGCTTCTGGCTGAAACCTGGCGACAAAATTTCATTTTAGTTGCTGGGCTTATTTGTCATCAGATCTGAGTCAGTCATGGAAATCTCTGGTCCTGAATCACTCCCAGATGATTTAGAGACAGCCATATATGCCATAATAATGATTAAAAATGACCTTGAAGTTTGTTGTTTTACTGTCGACAGATCCTTTAATTGTTCGTATTGCGTGTACTATTACGCAAGTCAAGCTCGCTCGCAGAGAGCGGCGTTCAACTGATGACGTAGGAGGTCACGTGAAACGCAAGCACGCTTTCAGCATTTTTTGTGGGCGGGGCGAACTTGGCATAGAAATAATGATTTTTCATTCTTAAGTGCAGTATTATTTTAATATTAGATGATTTCCTAGGTAACTTTCGATGGAATGGTGTTCCAACAACAATCAACTATCAATTAAAACTCATTTTCATGAGTATGTCCTGACACCTTTAAGTTTGAGAAAACTTGCATAAACTTCATTCAAAATACAGCGAAACCTGTCTTAGTGGGCACCTCTTTATAGCTCCCAACCTGTCTACAGTGGCCACTGAAATGATTCCACTGGAGAAGAATCATGTGTTATAAAACATTTCCATAGCTGTCACCTGCCTAAGTAGGCCACATTTGTTGTTTCCCTTGAGTGGCCACTATAGAGAGTTTTCATTTTTTAGGAGCCTCAGAAGTTCAGGATAATTTCAGATACAAAAATAGGGCCATCAATTTGCATTAGAATGCAGAAAGATCACTTAAATATTTGTTGTCTTGTGGAGCTTGCCCTTAGACTGGCATATTTTAGCAGCATAGATCCATTTTGCCCAATTTTTTCCTCCCTGCCCCATTTATTAATTTCTGGATATGCCTTCTTGTAGTTTGTTATTGACATCAGAAAACCCCCAAAAGTCTTATGTGAGTGGTGTGAAACATATGATGGATTTAACACAGACACTGACAATTGATACTGAATCAGTGAGAGTCATTAAAGATAGGAATTGTGTTGTCTTTATGAACATCAAGCACATACAGAAATGGAAGCAACTGGTTTTGAAAATGGCAGCCAAACTAAGTCATTACAAAGTATGAACAGGTGCTAAATGCTGATGTACTTTTGAAAAGCAAACTTGTTATAATGAAAATGAAATATCCGTGAATATGTTTCCACAATATTTTTCTGAGAACTATTTAAAAGCTTTGAAACAAATGGCCCCAAAAAGTTACCTCATATACTAGTAATGATAAATGATAATAGTAGCATCATATCTACTGGGGCATCGCATGTCAAGCTTCATTTATTTCTGTGGTTTTGTTGTGGTTGAGCCATGGGATCAGTGTGTTCAGCCTCATGCACAGTGCACATTGACTTTAAAGTTACAAACTAATACTACTAACCATTATGTATATGGCAGTCATTATATGTAATAGAAACATTTATGAATGTAAGGTATGTGTGGTAGTAACCCATAATAACATATTTTCTGCAGTAATTGATGGCCGAATAAATGATGTTTGTACATTTATACAAATCACAGGATAGGTCCAAGGTCTTGACTCAATAGACTTGTCTCCATTAAAGGGCAGTCATATGATTTGGGAGAAGTTAAAAAATGTCGTAAGAAAGAAATGAGTAGAAACATATACCAATGTAAATATATATTCAGGCCAGAAGTATATGTCTTGAATTTGTTTTCTATAATAATTGTGTAACAAAGAGGAAATGTATGACTATGAAATTTTCACAGCAGAAAGTTTAAATGGTAGGGCCTATACTTGATTCTGGTAGCATTGTGTCGTAAGTTAAGGACTACTTTCAATCCTGCCACTTCCCGTTAAATAGTCGAGTACTCAATACTGCATCATAAACATCAAACTCCTAGCATTCACTTGTATATTTTGATAAAAGTCAATAAAAAGCTGTTACAGTATTTTAGTCAAACAACTTAGAACCTTCCTTGCCACCTATTTTTGACAAATTACGGGTCCTCAAAATATTTTTGTTTGACTACTTCCTATCAAATAATGTTTCCTTCTGCTATACAATGTACATGTATCATGCACTTATGAACTGTTTCTGATTGCTCCATCTATTCTACAATCACTGTGTAAGCTGTAGATATTGTGTAATCAATACTAATTTGTCCCTTTAATGCCCAGGCAGGCTCGCCATACTTTCCAAACAGTTTTTATACTGGATCACAAAAACATAAGTCACATGGGCCCCGATTATCCATTTATGTCTCTAACTAGCAATTTCAGTTTTTGTGTGGATGCAAATTACTTCCCGTATTACCATTGACTGATTTGGGGGTTCCAGAACGGTTCCTACGCAGAGGAGCAGTGGCATGGGAGAATGTGAAAAAGGCACCTTTTCTTTGAGAAGAACATCAGGGGGGCGTTTTGGGCTTGTCTGCTCCGATGGGCAACTATTATACCAATAAATTGTTGCTTTGTCAACATAATTGACTGAGGGAGGTTTAGGATACACAACAATGGGCATCATTTTGAATACATATGTACAGATCTGGAATGCATTAATAATTATTTGATGTATTAGTGTGAATCATAAGATACTCGGCCAGGGGGGTCTCCGAGCGCTCAATACATTTGGTGTTACATCCTTTTATTGTATTGTACTGAATCGTAGCCAAGCACGGAGGAAGTCAATATTTGATTTATCGCAACAATTAAGTTTGGATATCCTTTATATTATTACTATCTATGTAGAAATGGGAACAAAATGGCCTTCATTATATGAATCTGCATGCATTGTGCTTGCATTGAGTGCTCCATTGAGAGTGATGGATCGTGCATGTCTATTGACAAATCACTGTTTGTCTTTTTGTTATTATCGTACCAATAATACAAAATCTAGGCCAATTGGACAGTTATCATAAAAATAAACTTCACATAACACTATTTCCTGTAACCTCAGTCATCCCTGACAACTCTAATATGTTCGTATTAACCTTTGACATCTTGTATCTCAGGATAATGAAATCTTTTAGCTCTAAATTTCTACCAGCATTCTTTGTTCCTTTCTATGAACTAAATATGTAACATAGAAATGTGTTGGCTTCATATTCCCCCATATGTGTGCACACTACCACAGTTTTGACCTGACAACTATTCAAGGTATCCAGTGTGATATTTAACGTTATCACTGTTCACAGTGCTCACTGTTGATAAGAAGACTCTTTTGGCTTGTAAAACACCCTTACTGATAGTGATATCTTGTCTGTGATAAGAACAGTTGTAATATACCTGTTCTGTCCTTTTTAATTGATTTCAAAAATTAATAACTAGATTTTTTTTAAAGGAATTTTTAAAAATCTAATCCTTAGTTTTGAATCCATCATTGTCTCTTCCTTCTAGTCTCAATGCAAAAGAGAAGGCCAATGTCAGCCAATCAGAAGAGCCTCATCATCGAGGCAAACGGTTTATATCCTACGAACGTTTCCTGGAAGTTATGGTTGTCGCTGACCATAAGATGGTGGAACACCATGGAGCAGGGGTCAGTCATTATGTACTGACTCTGATTGCAGTGGTAAGTATTACTAAGGATATCATAGATGCACAGAGGTCAACTGACTTGATTGCATTGATATAAATGACTAAATAGTTGATACACACATCATTTAGATTTGTGGGAGTTAATTAATTGTATGGCCTGGTGGGTGATGGTGTTGGTGGTAGTAGTAGAATTAGAAGAAGTAGTAGAAGTGATAGTAGTAATAGTAATAGAAGAAGTAGTAGCAGTAACAGTAGTAGTAGTAATAGAAGTAGCTGTGGTAGTAGTAGCAGAAAAAGAAGTAGTAGTAGTTGATGTTGTAGCAGTGTAGTAGAATAGAAGTAGTAGCATGAGGAGGAGTAGTACTAACATTAGCAATAGATTAGCAGCTGCAACATAAGGTAACCATATACCCCTTTTATACTGGGCGTTACCCCGCATCAGGTCCGGACCTGAAGCAGGGTAACTCCCAGTATAAAAGGTCAAAAAATATTTAGCTCGAGCTAAAGTTAGTGCTGCCTAAGGAGGTGGATCAGGTCCGCATCGGGTCTGAGCTAAAGTCAGTATGAAACGTTTCTCGCTTTTAGTGCAGACTAAATTCAATGACCCTTGACCGGAAATAGTGTATACCGCTTCCGGGTTACCCATGCGTATACGGCAGCTGTAAACACTCGCGCTGTCACTGCCACACTGCACTGGCGCGCTGTGTGTGTTATACCATGGAGGTATCTCTTCTACCTCCATGGTTATACCGTACCACGGAGAAGTTGTATTTCGTGACGTCCTCAGTATACATCAACATTATCGCTGAGACACTGACTGCATTTAATCATCTATCTATACAGCTAGCAGCAGCAATTGCAGAGAATGTCCAATGTGAGCTGTTACTGTTAGCACTGCAAATATCAACATAATTTCCTCAGACTCCATGATCAAACGGTCTCCAATTAAACGCAGATTGAGATGACTATTTATACGAGAAGTGTAAAGACAAAAAGGGACAAAGCAAGTAGATCTACGGGTATATACGGTATATTGAAATTCACGCGCGGAACTGAACATGTACGTAGATAAGCAATTAAACACAATTTTCGCGCTCGAGCGCGAGAATCACAACTCGGGAACTAGTCCGGTCTCGCACTCATCATGGGTGGTCGAGAAAGGCAGTATAAAATGACTTACCCCGGGCTAAAGTTTCCTCGCTTCAGAAGTAGGCGCTAAAGTCGCGCGCAGTATAAAAAGGGTAATAGAAATATTTGTAGAAGTCATAGCAGCAGTTATAGCATGATATTCTAGAACAATTTACACGTAATGTGTCATCATTTTTTTACAAAGGACTGTCAAGTTAAGACTACATGTACTTTCTTCTCAGTTAAAGAGAATACACAGTACTGGTTGATTATTTGCAGAACAACAGCATTTTAATATGAACTGCTTTCAAACCTTCTGTGAACAGATGGTATTCTAAAAATGTCACTATAGTACAGGAAAGAGTAGTTGAAAACAACAGAACACTTCGTTTTGGACATATCTGTTACACAAATCCCCACTACTGACAAAGTACTAACACAGAAATCTATATGTGGGACTATGTTAATTGTTGCCATACACACTGCAGCAACGGAGCCTACTCCTTCGGGTACTCAAACTGCCAATTCCTCAACTTTTTATTGCATATGAAGTGAATTAGTCCCACATTAGAATGCAAATGTAATTTACTCTCTGCTGGAAAATATGGAAATGTGAAATTTTGATGATAGATTTTCCATCATCAACCAGTACTGTATATTCTCTAAATCCAACTTTAATTCACATCCTTACTTAACTTCACAGTTGCTATCAACCTCAAATCCATCTAGGCATACATTGTAACGGTATGAGGTCTATGCAGAAGAAGGTAGCAATTTGCAATTGTGACATCTCCTCTTGTCACTAATAGGTCATAATTTTGTCCACTTCTCTTCATCACCAGGTGGTCATTTATACAATGTCCACTACTCCAGACCAACCACCATGCGGTCTGGCGGCTTGACCACTCTACCTTTGACCAAAAAGGACAGACCTACCACAATCAAATGTTATATGACAATCTTGTACAGTAACAATAGAAAAAGATGTGAAAATCAAAGTCCTCAAAGCCATAAATCTATGATATAAGTCAAATAGAGATTATTGTTCATGGTGAAGCATTTTTATTTATGTTTATGTAGTTTGTTTTGTTTAATTCCTAAAAATGATTATATATTCTGCATTATAAATGCATTGAAGGTTATTTAAAAAAAAAATAGAAGCAGTTTTTATGACTTTGCCAAATTCACCATCAATTACTCAGATCTATGTGCAGTCCACCTCATAAAAATGAATCAATTAAATGGCTAAGGTTCAGTCTCCCAATAGCTGTATTTCCCTTTTTCCTTTTGAAGTATTGACTATCAGCAGTAGATAACTATTTGTCCCCAGTTTCTTAAATGCTTAGAAAGAAATATTGAAAATGTAAAATATGTTTTAATACTTATGACATGAGTGAGAATGTATACATTTTGGAAACATTAATGGGGTAACAGTTAAGTGTTGTTTGATTTTGACTAATTTGTAAACTGTTGTAATGTGATATTTGTGCTTGTAATTCTCATTTATGTATTATGTTCTGTATTATCTTCTTTGTGCTTCTTGCAGGTCAACAGGATATTTCGGGATCCCAGTATTGGAAATGCCATCAACGTCACCCTTGTGGAGTTGAGAGTGCTGCAGAATGCAGAGGTATTTATTGTACTAAAGGAAATTTACACACATACTCTTACTTTAAAAAGTTTGAAAATGCAAGCAAATTGCAGGGCCTTGACCAGGATTTGAACCAGGACTGTCGAATTGTACCCTTGAAATATAAACCAGTTGTTCTATCAACTAAGGTATCTGAACAAGTTAGTGAAGCAAAACAACTGTCTCACATTTGCACCCCACCCCCCTCTTTTGGGGGTTACTTCCCCTGCCACATCACACGTAGAGGACTTAACAAGAAGATGGATGAATAATACAAGTATTCTAGTTATTCCTGTGTTCATTTAGAGTAATCATTAATTATAACTCAGTTAGAAAGCTGCATTTTAGGATTGAAAACACAACAACTTACGTTGGATAACTTGGATAAAAAGATGCACAAGCTAAAAGTTTATGATTTACCCAATGTGCATGAGGTTTTCCTCTCAATTCAAATGTAAATGCTTCATTTTACACTTGTTTGTTATGCTCTTTATAGACATTTCATATTAAATTACTTTGTGAATACCTCCCCAGAAATATTTTGTTATCTTTATTTGTCAGGATGGTCCAGAAATCTCGTCCAATGCTCCCAGAACATTGAGAAACTTCTGTCTGTGGCAAGTTGACCAGAACCAAGCGGATGACAATCACCCTCATCATTATGACACGGCTGTACTCCTTACTAGGTAAGTCAGATATTCCCAGTACTGTGTATTTTGTTTCAATGCGAAATTATTCTGTAAGTACTGCTGATAGTGTTCATCTTCATTGTAAGTATGTTTTCACCCTTTCAGTTTAATGAAATTCAAGTTACTGCACAGTGTGCTTTTGTACTCAAAAATTTCACTTTAGTATTTGTTGTTGTTGTTGTTGTGGTATTTTACATCTGATCTGTATGTAATAATGTAACGTAATATGCAATTCAGCTTGTTCTCCTGTGGTGTATGTACATGAATTTGAAAAAAGTGACCAAAACCATATGGTTAAAAAAAAATTAGCCTACATGTATATTGTACACTCATTAGATCATAGATACTATCTATGATTAGATTAGATTTAGAGTGATATATATTAATTATAGTGATGGGAACCTGCTGAGTATGAGGAAAAGGGTACAAATTCCTTCAATCATTCAGCAATTCAGTAATAAATGGTGCTATAAAAAAACTTCCATAGTTGTTGACTGTGTTGAGTGAGCCACCACAAAGGTTTCTCTCTTCTTTGCTCAAGTGTTTTTGGGTCTGTAGGATTATGCAGATATATTAATTATAGCAAAGGAAACCTGCTGAGTTTGAGGAAAAGGATAAGAAATTTCTTCAATCATTCAGCAATTCAGCAAGTAAAATAGCACCATAAAAAGGGGGTCCGTAGTTGTAGTTGTTGAACGTGTTGAATGAGCCTCCGCAAAGGTTTCTATCTTCTATCTATTTGCTAAAGTCTTTTGAGGTTTGTAGGATTATATATAGGGTGTTATATATTAATTATAATGATGGTAGCCTGCTGAGTATGAGGAAAAGAGTAAGAAATTCCTTCAATCATTCAGCTTTTCAGCAAGTAAAATAGCTCTATAAAAAGGGGGTCCATAGTTCTTGACAGTGTTGAATGAGCCACCACAATGGTTTCTATCTTCTTCTTTTTTTCGCTGCAGTGTTTGAGGTCTGTAGGATTTGTATATGGGTAATACATTATATATAAATTAAAATGATGGTATCCTGCTGAGCATGAGGTTAAGAATAAGAAATTCCTTCAATCATTCGGCAAGTCACCAAGTAAAATAGCACCATTAAAAGGAGGTCCTTGGTTGTTGAACGTGTTGAATGAGCTACCACAAAGGTTTCTATCTTGTCTCCTTTTTGTTGAAGTGTTTGTTGGTCGTATTGTGCTCAGGTATGTCTCTCTCAACAAGAGGCCTTATGTTTTAATGTCCTAGTTGAGGGACATGGTAATGAGGACATTTTGTGCAATTAAATACTGGTAATTCTGATAATTGTAAGCTGTTCTCACAAACATGTGAAGGTTAGATCAATGGCATTCTTAGAAATGATATCTCTCTATTTGTCAACTTATTCTTTGTGTCCATTGGCTCCCATCACTTAAAATATAGGTTAGAGGTTGTAGATTCAGAAACACACAAAGAAAGTTATGAAACTGACTCATGTATTTATGACATGTTATTCTGAAATGATATCTGTCTGTTATTTATTTCTTTATGTCCATTGGCTCCCATCTCTTAAAATATAGGTTAAAGGTTAGGAGGTTATGAAACTGACTCATGTATTTATGACATGTTATTCTGAGATGAGATTTGATATAGACAACGGAGGGGAGAGTACTGGGTGACACAAGTTATGATGACATCTTAAATTTGATGGTACAAAATTTCGCTCTGTTTACCACAATTTCATTCACACCTAATGCATCATCAGCGATAAGATTCATACTTTATCTTTATAATGAGCACTATTTTTTGATAAATATATGAAACTGTAATGCACTGCACTGCACTTCAACTCCCTGGTTCTATGACTAGCTTTATTTACCACAAGTTAATCAGTGCTGACAAGGTCAAGTTTTGACCGTGTAATTGTTGATAACTTTGTTAACACTCTTGTGCACTTCAACTCTCTATGGTTGGAGGGGGGGGGGTAATTTCTTGTTTTTGAGTTATCCATAATTTAACTGCAAGAAATCTGTTAAAGGGACTGAATCGTGGCCATCGACCGGCCTGATGAGAACAAAACTCAGGGCCGTCACCCTGTTTGCTAGCTCCGTTTCGCGTGGGTGTGTTGCTGTGTTGCGAAACCAGTTCGATGCACGCAGCAGCGCACTGGCAGATCGTGTATTCAGTACGGCCAATGAGAAGCAACAAACTCAGTGGAGGTCCTATCAAATTTACCGACACGTGCCGAATTGATTATTTGGGCTCTTACGTATTAGCGTATGCCTCCATCGCGGTCCGCTGAGTACTGCAACGAAATAAACACTCCACCGCGTATACAGTATGTATTACTCGAAACGGAGCTAGCGAACGGGGTGTCGGCCCTGAGTTTTGTTCTCATCAGGCCGGTCAATGGCCACGATTCAGTCCCTTTAACTAAGGTAAGAGCATTGAGTTAATGTGAGTTAACTTCCAGTTAACTCTAAAGTAACATCAATTGGTTAATTTGTAACTAGTTAACTACAGAAGTATTCAGACTGGACCTTTACTCTCTTATAATCAAAGTTAGCTATCCACTAGTTAATTTTAATATAGGCATGACTGGTGTGAACATGACCACAGGGGCCGTCATGTTGTCATGTAACAAGAATGGCACTTTATTAAACCACCTGTTGGACTTGGGATAATTTTGTAAGCTCACTGTTGTCAGTCCATGTAGGGTCGTGAGGATATAAGTGCGGATGAGTCGGGGATTAACTCCACAAGGACTGACAGCAAATCCTAACACCTGCTCCATTGGGGTAACCCTACTGTCAGCAGCCTGCTCATCTGTCAGAGCATGTGGGGGGAGGGGATTAACTTCTCTGAGCCTCATGGGTTAAGCGGTATAGGTAGTTAGCATCGTGGGTGCAAAAAAAGATTGTTAGATTTTGGTGTTGAAATCACTTTAAGGGTTCTCACCAAGTTGACTGAGAACACAAGTTCTCAGACATTTCAGGTCTGACTACAGTAA
>JZLH01S0004371.1:7903-24698 GCA_001188425.1 Eucidaris tribuloides | reverse complement strand
CTGGGAGTCATCTAAGGGATGTGTCCGACTTCTGAAACAAAAATGTTACCTCTAACACAAACCCCACACTCCAAAAAGCCAACATTTAACTATCGGTGAAAAAATACATTGTGTGTTATTTTGTTTATTTCAATTTATTTTATTTTGTTTATTTATTTATTTATTTATTTATTTGCTTGTTTGTTTATTTATTTATTTATTCATTTATTTATTTATTTATTTATGTATTTATCTTTTTACTTATTTATCCATCTATTTTTTATTTATTTATTTATTTACTCATTCATTGTATATAGGTGATGTTTTCTACTTGTTTACTTGGGTGGTTGCACTCTAGATTCAATAATTTCTATGCCAGACGTACGTTTTAAATGCTGTTTCATCTAGTACGCTAGTAATATCTCGTATAAATCTGTATTAAAAATGAAACGATTGTCACATTTTCACACAATCATTAAGATACACATCTGCGGTTGTTTGAAAGTTTTGATGTCATAATGATGTTATTTCGGTAAATATGGCAATTTGGGAAAATACCCCGGGAAAATACATATATAGGACAAATTCACATCGTAGGGGAAATGAACAAAACGCAAATTTTCTGGGCCCAAACTACTTAAAAAGTTGACACAAATTGATTGAATGTTCTATCACCTTGTCAAGAATTTAAATCCCAATTTCTATTCACAAAAAGATCTTCAAGTTGTTCAATAGATTTACGTGCAGCATGAAGGCCATCCGCAGAGATGCATTATTACCACTGAATTCTATACCACATAGTGTAGTGTTCAGTGATTACTACCCCATAGCGCGACAATCGTTGCTGTACCGTCCCTATGCACAAGACACCCTCACCGGTCATTCACGGCGCAGTGAACGCCCGTGCTCCATTGATACCAACGCGAAATTCACGTGAAGGTAGCCACCCAGATTTACCGGACGATAAATGTATTTGTAAGTCAACTTTGCAAAAAATAAAGACAATTCTAAGGATGTTTCACATCATAATGTAATAAATCAATTTTGTGTTCATTAATTTCCATTCCATCAGGTAAATATATGTGTCCTTGCAATAAACAACAGGTACCAAAGGACCACTATATCCGCGAAGCAATGATAAAGGCAATATTCTTGGCACTACGGAAGACTTCCAAGGCGAACAATAATCGTCGTTTTGGTTAATACCATGGTGTTAACTTTGTGAGCAATATGAACACGCTTTTGTAAAAATAGTGAACTGCAATTTTGGCAAAACATTATACACTATTAGGAAAGTTTTCCTGAAAAGTTTTTTGGTTTCTTCTCGGCAAGTTTTTTTTAAGAATAGAGTAAAAATCTCAAGTTCTTAGCAATTCAAAAGTTTTGAAAAACTAGTAAAAAATCACGTTTTGGGCGCAAAAGTGTCCCGTCAAAATACTCTTAATCAAAATAAGTGTGGTATTGCATCTTGTAGAAAATGTAAAATACTCTTTAAAATGAATCATATTCAGGCTGTATAAGAGGTCACATTAAAAACAATTATTTCCAATACGTTCAATGTAGGTGCACAAGGGCGGCCATTTTGAAAAAATGGCCCACATGACCGTCATTTTGGAATTTCACGTGGCCCGCGTTATTTTCTGATATGACACTCACTGAGGAAAATCTGGTGTAAAATTTGTGCTTGTATCACAATTTGAACGATTTCGACCAAAATGTGGCCAGTTATACTGCTCACTAACTGGCGTGCGCTGCCTGTCACTGCACAGCAGCGAACCTTACCGATAGGGGAGCACTTCCACGATAACGGCTAACTGCGATTTGAGCCAAATTCGATACTATACGGAACTGATCAATTTTGATGGCATCCGTTATGCATTATTTTCATAGAAATACCAAATTCTTGACATATCTGGATTTCCTATTTTCTAACAGAACGTTTTTGGTATCGTATCTACCTTTGATAACGCTGGACTTATTGAAAAGGTCCAGTGCAAATAAAGTAACCCAATCTTTAATAACCAGCATTAATCTGCAACATGAACTTTTGTGAAGCGAAGTTATGGATATGATATTTTAACCGTTACTTGAAGATTGCAGTCAACTGATGCATTTGTTGGCATGAGAGATTTTAAACAGCTTCGGCTTTTACACGCTGAATTGTAATGGTTTATAAATAAGTAGTTTTTTTTATACGCACGAACGTACAGCAGCAGTGGGTGTGGTTAGTGGTAAAAGATTACCATCGCGCAGCAAACGGGGAAGTTGCGTGTTTTTTCTTATGTCATTTCAGATTGTATGATAGTATTCGAAATGATTGCGGAGGTTTATGAGCGTCACATTATGAGTTACAGTGTGTTCTACACGGTACTTGGCTGGCTTATAAGTCAGGGCTGATTAATCTCGTTGGAAATTTTGGTTCGGTTTATATCACCATGAAGCCGCGTCCATCCGTGGGATTGGCCCAGTTTGGTGCGGCTCTTGGTGTTAGTACGACAAGAGTGATCTATATGGAATGGACTTCACTGTGAGACTCCGTCCGATCTAACAAGTAAGTCATGGCAGCCTTAATGAAATATTGTAAGGTATTGCAAAGAAAGTGAGTTGCGCGAATGAAGATTGTTATGAGAATATTTGATAGTGATCTGTGAACTTCTTGTTTTCTCAAAATAGTTTGTTTTACAAGAACATTTGCCGTTAAATTTTATTTTATTCTCTATCTGAAATGACTAATTCCATCGTTTTGAAACGTCAGTACCGCTGTATTACATTTGAGAAACCGTAGGGTTTTTATTTAACAAGGGGGGGGGAAGGTGCTCTAGATAGTAGAACCTAATTAATACTCTTTTCATAACCATAGAAGTTTGTTGTTCATCCTGTTACCGTATTACAGTTTTGATATGTTGACTGTGATATGGAGTAAAATTACGTTTTGGAAAACTTCTGTTATTTGCCTCAAAATGGTAAAACACAGACAATGAACACAAGTTTTTATTGTGGCGAAATATTTAGTCTTAATACGTCTTTGTTAACTATGTTTGCATATGGATATTTTGTTATGTATTGCAAGCTATGGACTACTACTGTCAATAAAACTTGTAAAATATTTCAACTCCTGTATCTGTTGATCACACAGTTCCAGAATAAAATTGCGAAATATTTCCAAATTGCTCTTTTTGACCGGTTTCCATTATGTGTTTGAATTTGATTGCACATTTATTCAAGTACAAATTCTACTCACGTTCGCTTCCCTTAATGACACATTTTTCCCTCGTTCCGATAATGGTGACCAATTGTGTCTGACTTGTATTGAAATTAATTTTTGAGCGTATGTGTCTCCTTGTACGCCTGCTATGTAAGTGTTAGTTTGTACCCACAAAGTGATTAAGAATCGAACAAAGTTAAATTTGTTATTCCAAAACATAATCTACGCCTTTATTCATTTGTAAAGATTTTTGTTTTAGATTCATCTGTTATATTTAATTGTTAAGTTGTTATACTTTGGCAGATGATAAACAACAGTAATTAATGCAATTCCGAGGATGACAGTCTGCAGACAATTTCTGTGAAAGTTTATGGATTATTTCTTCTTCAGTCATGTTATCAGGTAATTATTCACGACAACCACTGTGCCACATTAACTCATGAATATTGATGCAAAAAAACTGAAAATGGAAGTAAATGACGGTATGGCGGGCACGGTGTCAAAATTTCAGCGGTTAGATGTACAATTGTCATTGGAAAAATGCCAGGGGAAAAATGTTAGAGGACAAAAATGTGAGAGGTACAAATGTCAAAGATAATAAAATGTAAGAGGCAAAAATGTCAGATGTTATAGCAAGAAATGGTTATAGCAAGAAAATGTAATGCTAGAAAACACCTTTTAGAAAATGTAATGCTAGAAAACACCTTTTAGGAAAAGATTGTACACAAACGACCCCAAACCCCCACATTATCAACCAGAAACAAGTAAAAGGAGCGAAATGCTATGGGTTTTTGAATACATCGCAAAATATGATGATGATAATGATGATGATGATGATGATGACGACGACGACGATGATGATGATAATGATTACGTTGATGATGATGATGATGATGATGATAAGGGTACTTTCGTGGTATCCAGGATTGGTTTCTAAGGCGAATCCGTTGTTTTTTTTTTATAACTGGTACACAGAACTGTGGAAACCATCCTTACCAGCCGGACTCTGGTAAAACACTTGTATGTTTTTCTTTGTGCAGATTGTGCTTTAACTGCCAGTAAATTAGTAAAACAGTAAAACAACGACCAAATACAGACACGAAAACTAATTCAAACTAACAACTTAATATTTTTTTTTCAAAAACTTATAATCTGCATATTTGAGAACGCGGTGCAGATTTTAATTTAAATCCCAAATTTAAATTTCATTCAAATCAATTTATTGTTTTTAAACAAGTACTTAAAAGTTTACAAAAAAGTACGAGATTTAGAATTTAATTTCAAATCGTTCTACAAAATGGGATAAGAGTAACAAACATAATTTTTGGGAGCGAGTATTCTGAACCTTCCATAGATGCAGGTTTGACGAGTTACGAATATAATGTCGATAAATTTGATTTTTTCTTTACGCAAGGAAAAAACGAGATATGTTTGGCGGGAGTAAATTGTTAAAATGTGAGAAACGAAGTCCACCGATTTGGAGCTTGTGAATATAAAATACATTACTAATTTTTGTTGATTTGCAAAGCAGTAAAGCAGAGTGAGATACGTAATGGCTAGCTGTACATAATGCCCATACCTTTCTTTTGTAATATAAATATCATATTTAACTTTTATGTGCAAGTATTGGCCCATATATATTACAGTATGATTAATTAATTAAGTATTAATTAAGTATAAATATTGGAAAGACATGTTGTATTCTATGGAAAATCCCAATACACCGACTTCCCGTACGAGATATATAATTAATATGCTCATTCGAAGACAAGTGTCATGTGAGACAGTGAAAAAGAATAGGCTTGAAATTGTGTGAATTGGTATCTGTTGCTCAAGTAGCTTTCAATCAAAGTTACATCAATTTTGTCGTGTAATTCTATGTGAGCATGACAAGAGGAATGCTTGCATTACCAAAAGAACGACACGATAAAAGCTTGAACAGAATTATAACAAAATAGACAATACACCATTTAAATGAACGATACATGTTTCGAAGTGGCTCACTTCATCTTCAGTCTGAAAATAATAGAGAGTTGTTGGTATTTATACATGTCTGATGCAAGCAACTGGTTACTGAAAATTTTTAATTTATACACACCGGGTACTAAGAATCATTTAAGATTACAAAAAGTATGTGGTATAAGGTGAAGGAACAGGAGGGCAACGAACAACTTGAAAATGGTGTTTGTATATACAGTTCAGTCAGGGGGTGGGGGAGGGTAGTTTAATAGAAAGCAATATTTGGTAACGTGCTCGTGTTGCGTACCAATTTGCATGTGCGAGATGTAAAGCTCGTTATATTGGTCAAACCAAACGTCATTACATAACGCGAGTACAGGAGCACCTGGGGAAGGATAAAAACTCCCATGTCTGGAAGCACTTACAGTCATCCACCCAATGTTTGTCAGAAAGCAACACCCAATGTTTTGAAATTCTTGATACTGCTCAAACTGACTTTCAACTAAAAATCAAAGAGGGGCTCTATATTAAATGGACAAACCCTCAACTCAACCAACAGGTGTATAATTACCAAATACTGCTTTCTATTTAATTACCCTCCCCCACCCCCTGACTGAACTGTATATACAACACCATTTTCAAGTTGCTCGTTGCCCTCCTGTTCCTTCACCTTATACCACATACTTTTTGTAATCTTAAATGATTCTTAGTACCCAGTGTGTATAAATTAAAATTTTTCAGTAACCAGTTGCTTGCATCAGACATGTATAAATACCAACGACTCTCTATTATTTTCAGACTGAAGATGAAGTGAGCCACTTCGAAACATGTATCGTTCATTTAAATGTTGTGTCTTTTTTGTTATATTTTTGTTCAATGCTTGCATTAAAACCCGGATTGACTATTATATAGAACATCATTGACTGAAAAGAACTGGTATAATCGATTGTAAACACACTTCTCAAGGATTTATGACAAACACTGTAAAGTAGATAATAGGGCGGTAATTGTTAAACTGATGAGGTTCACCTTTTTTTATTGAAAGGTGGGATTATTTGAGCGGTTTTCATTTTATCCAGGAAAGTACCTGATTCAAAAGATGTATTATAAATGTGAGTAAGGGGTTTTGAAATACTGTAAATCATTTTCTTAACAACATGAGGCTAGAGATGGTGAAAACCACAGGAGGTATTTTTTTCTTAAAGACTGACATACTTGAATAATTTCATTTTCAGTTATAGGATGAGAAAATAATGATTCAGGAAGACGGTCATGAAGAAATTGAATAAAATGTTTTTTAACTGCAGGAATAGAATTGGTTTGGTCAGGGAAAATGTGAATAAAATATCAATAAAATTTGTTTCTAATCATTTGAGGATAAGACACTTTCTCTTCATTAACCACAAATATACATAAGGAGAACATAATGTATTTGTTTTTTTGTTTAAATGATACAGTATTAATAATGTCCCATGCCTGTTTAAGTTCATTCCTGATTTATTTGAAGTTTGGATGAATAATAATCCTGTTCTTTCTTATTTCTACAAGATTTGTATTTAACTCATTGGAGTATGCTTTCGGTACAACCATGTACGTTGGAAAACTCCACGTTCAGGTCAGAATGCTCTGACCGGAACGTGGAGTTTTCCAACGTACGTGGTAGTATCGGAAGCCTCTCATCGAATTGTGAATTTCGCCATGCAAACATTTTAAGTTTTATATCATTGGAATATGTACGATTTTTCAAGAATTCCTTATAAAGTTTCTTGTTGTGGTTAATTAATAAACAGTTTGTCCCAGAAAAAACAGAACCCTAAAACAAAGGCTTATTGTGCGGAATCAGTGGTGCGTATGATTGTAGAAATAAGTTCCCAATAAACTTTGACTTATGCTCTTTTAAATGATACATTAAGCAAACTTATTTATGCAAGTATCTCTGAGTACCATGACTTTAAACATTTAAAGTGAAAAACCATTTGTTACGCTTTTTGGCTTTGAGACTGTGCTCACCATAGCCAGTGATAGCTGTCCATCTCTTTCTTTTCATGGGTGCACATTGTCAAAGCCATAAAGCGCAACAAGTGTTTTTTCACTTTAAATTTTGAAAGTCATGGTGCTCAGAGATACATGCATGAATAAGTTTGCTTAATGTCTCATTTGAAAGAATATAAGTCAAAGTTTAGTTTGAACTTATTTCTGCAATTATACGCCTCATTGCTTCCGCACAATAGTCTTTTGTTTTAGGGTTCAGATTTGTATTTTTTTTTGGAAATAAATCATATAGTTGGTTAGTATCATCAAGAAAAGACAAGTATGACCAATCTGTGTTTAAAAGTTCAAGGCATAGAGCAGTAATACCATAATCTGCAATTTTGCGTTCCAATAAGTAATATCAGGAATTTTATCGTGGTCAAATTGAGTAATAACAAATAAAAGTAGTAACATCAGTACAAAATTACCCGGCTGGGATTAGTACAGATAAAATATTGGTGAAAACGTTATCAATTAGAGTTGAGGAAGTTCTTGTTATACGTGTTGGCTTGTTTATAGTGATAAAAATCTGGAAAAGAAGTGATATTTACACAGTCGTTTGCTGTTTTTGAGAAGGTCAATATTAAAGTCACCAGTGATATAAATGTCTTTATTTCCAGTTGTAATCCTTTGAAGACAACAAGAAATAAAATGCAAAAACGACTCAATATTTGAATTAAGTTTTAATTTCTAGAATACTACAATTAAACATTTGCGATCACCAATGTTTTCAATTTCAATAAAGAAAAACTCACAACCAGTATTTCCACATTGAACAAGATTGTTCCTGACATGAGAATTTAAACCAGTGTAGTTAAACAATGCAACGCCTCCCCCACGGCCAGTTTGTGGATTTGAATTGATAAATGATTAGCTGTCCAGGTGAAATGGTATAAATGGGAAGGTGTTAATCCAGGTTTATGAAGGTGCAGTCACAGAAAATGAATGGTTTAATGTTGAAATTAATCAGATGTACCATCAAAATTCTTGCGCAAACTGGAGGCATTGAAATACAATATACTAAAACTATTAGATTTGTTCATGACAGTGTTATTGAATTGTTCGTTGGTATAGTCCTGTCTAGGAAAAGGTAATTTAGATAAGTTCATATCAGGATCAATTTCATTGAGTGGATTGTGATATTGGTAATCCGACGATATATTAAATGTGTTAAAACAAGAAGAATCAAATAGCGTGGCAGAAATTTTAAGGTGGCCAGTTAGGTAAATCGAGTGTGTCACGCACCTGTTGATACAATGGGAATATCTCTAGAACCACACAGGCTACCCCCTACAAACCATACACCATCGGAAAGCTTAGATTTCAAGAAACTTGAAAATAACTATTATCTAATCTATACAAATGAATATATGCCATATATAAATGAATATGTGCCATATATCCTTTTCATAAGAAAAAAAACTGTGTATAGACATGTGCTTGTTACAGTCTGTTAATACTTGATACATGCGGTGCTTGCTTTATCATTCTCGTTTTATTTCTCAAGTGGCGTTAATGCACTTGTAATTTATATATATGAGTTGTTTTTTAAATTACATCTATCTCATGCAACTGTGCCTATGTTAAAAACATTCAGAATTTGAAACTTTTTTTTGACCAAAATGTTTGAGTAATGAAATGATGCACAAATCAAGCTTAGCTTGTATTTCTCTGAAAGATTCTATCCAGTATATTGTTTCGTTTTAGCTGACATTTTTTTGTCAAAGAACGAAAGAAGGAAGAGAACAGAAGAAACGAAAGCATTCAAAAGAAACCCTTTTATCAGAGGCACTTTAATCATTTTATTCTTTGTGCAGCTAAAGTGTCTGTTGACAGTACTATTCTACCCACATCGGATCCTAGCACCACACATGATGATGACGTAACTGTTGAGAACATGTTGGCAACAACGAATTCTCCGGATACGGTCACTCATCCAACTTGTGATGACGTTGTCTGTGCTAACGGAGGAACGTGCAACTTGGAGGGGAACATACCCATTTGTAACTGTGCACAAGGATGGCAAGGGTCGACATGTGAAGGTAAGAGGTGTTGCTGTTTTTAAGTTAAATTATCCGAAGTCTCATTTTTCTTCACCAAATACACTGGTTCAATTATACAAGTCCTATCAGTGTTTCAAGATAGAGATATGATGTGAACAAGTAGTATTTATCGTGTGTTTGCAATTGTGTATCCTTTAAATACACGAGAAGAAGACTGTCATAATAATGAATAAGCTAAACAAATCACTATTATCTTATCTATACAAATGAAGACAAATGTGCCATATATCCTTTTCATAAGAAAAAAAACTGTGTATAGACATGTGCTTGTTACAATCTGTTAATACTTGATATATGCGGTGCTTGCTTTATCATTCTCGTTTCATTTCTCAAGTGGCATTATTGCACTTGTAATTTATATATATGAGTTGTTTTTTAAATTACATCTTTCTCATGCAACCGGCCCTATGTTAAAAACATTCAGTATTTGAAACCCTTTTTGACCAAAAGATTTAAGTAATGAAATGATGCACAAATCAAACTTAACTTGTATTTCTCTGAAAGATTCTATTCAGAATTGTTTCGTTTTAGCTGATATTTTTTGTCAAAGAACGAAAGAAGGAAGAGAACAGAAGAAACAAAAGCATTCAAAAGAAACCCTTTTATCAGAGGCACTTTAATCATTTTATTCTTTGTGCAGCTAAAGTGTCTGTTGGCAGTTCTGATCCACCCACATCGGATCCCAGCACCACACATGATGATGACGTAACTGTTGAGAACACGTTGGCAACAACGAATTCTCCTGATACGGTCACTCATACAACTTGTGATGACGTTGTCTGTGCTAACGGAGGAACGTGCAACATGGAGGGGAACATACCAATTTGTAACTGTGCTCAAGGATGGCAAGGGTCGACGTGTGAAGGTAAGAGGTGTTGCTTTTTTTAAGTTAAATTATTCGAAGTCTCATTTTTCTTCACCAATACACTGGTTCAATTATACACGTCCTAATTAGTGTTTCAATATATGGCGCGCACAAGTAGTAATTATCGTGTGTTTGCAATGGTGTATCCTTTAAGTACACGAGAAGAAGACTGTCATAATAATGAGCAAGCTAAATAAATCATGTCATTTTTACTCATTAAAGCTCAATGATACTATTGGTAGAAATGAAAGATGCCTTTAGAACCAATCTGGTTGAAAGATAAATCAAATGTACACCAGCTGGATTGGATCTCCTGCCTGGAAGGATTTGTCTTGAGTATGTTTACTTAAAGAGAATCAGGCATGAACAGGTCAGCAGTTTAATTCTTTCGGAGACGGTGGATTTAATTTAATTGAATTTGTCTGTTACAAGGCATACTGATGGACATTACTTATAATGAGTCACCTTTTGACTACAGCGTTTTTCAGTAGATTCCCTGCATAGTTTAGTTTATTCTAGAACAGTTTTACCCCAAGTTGAGGACTACCCCCAAACATGTAATTTACATTTAATCTCGACTCAGGTCGATAATAATGAAATAAGTTAGGTCAACCTTAGTCGACGTTGGCGATTTAAAGGTCTATTGTCATTATTCCCATTTAACACAGAAAGAGATCTACTTGAAATAGAATTGAAAACATTGCATGGTGTTACATAAACTCCTCAAAAAGAGTTTGGAAATCTGACTATGATAGAGTATTTCCCAAGTTTTCTTATAGCAATAAAACCATGTTTGGTACCAGCAAGAAGATTACTTAGTTATCTTCAAAATGATATCCTACTTGGTGTGATTATGATATCAAGGAAGGAGCAGTATTTGAAAACATGTGATAAAGTGGAAATTGAAAAGCTGCAAAATGATCGGTGGTCATGAAGAGTCAATAAGGAACGTGTTGTTTTAAATGGAGTTATTTATTTTGTTCTCAGCTGGTCAGACATGAATGTTAATGTCAAAAGGAATCCCTGCCACTTCATTTGTTTATGACTTTCAGACTGGTTTGAGTTCTGTTTTTAAATGCCTATACATGTTTTTTTTTCGTTTGTTTGCTTGCTTGTTCATACGTCAGTATGAATCAACGTAATGTTTGTGTTACAAAGCATGATGACCAAAAAACAGTGGAAAACTCACTCATCAAGACCGAAATAAGCAATTGAATGCCCGACATTTGCTCCGATGATAATTGATCTGACAATTATTCTATGTACTAACCCTGACCTTAACTCTAACCCTAACACTATCCCTAATCCAAAACCTAATTACATTCATGGCTGAACAGCTGAAAATAAAAGACATAACGTTATACAAAATAAGATGTTTTTATTGACTCTTGATTACAACCGGTCATATTGCAGCAGCTTTTCAACTTACACTTTATTTTACATTTGAAGAGCTTATTTCCAAAAGGGGGTAGATCCATTTTTCATCGAATGTGACTTTTTTTACATGAATCTATACAATTTTAGAAGCTCTATTAGATAACACAAACGAAAAGTTGAAATTCCCACCAAAAAAGTGGTAAAAAATGGGCAATAAAAGTGACTTTATTTCCAAAAGGGGGTAGATCCATTTCAGTTTATTTCCAAAAAGGGGTAGATCCAACACATAAAAATAAAGAAATTTCAAATACAATAAATAACAAGTCACATATTTTTTGTAAGTGTGGTTTTACATTTGCATTGTGTGGTTCTTTGTTTGGTTAAGTTGGTTTTACTAAGAAACTTTGCAATATGGATTAATTTAATAAATGAGTTTTCCTAAGAATGGTGTGGATCTACCCCCTTTTGGAAATAAACTAGAGTTTATTTCCAAAAGGGGGTACATCCACTTTTTTTTTTATCAAATTTCATTTTTCTGTCAAAATCCATATAATTTTAGCAGCTCTATAACATAACACAAATGAGAAGGTGAAATTTAAGCTAAAAGTTGAAAAAAAAAATGACGACTAAAACTGACTTTTACTTTCAAAATGGGGTACATCCATTTAGTTTACTTCCAAAAGGGGGTAGATCCAAATATTAAAAAATAAAAGCAAACATTTTCAAAAATTGAAAACCCACAGATTTTTTCTAAGTGTAGTTTTACATTCGAATTGTGGGGTACTTTTAAGTGTCAAGTTGGTTTTAGGCAGAAACATTGCAATATGGGTAAATTAGAAAACCTTATTTTCTCAGAATGGTGAAAAGTGGATCTACCCCCTTTTGGAAATAAAATCTTCATTTGTAAATACTGCCTCTCGCCCGATCGATTATTTCTGAAAAGTAGGATGTCATTTTGAAGATAATTAACAATCATTGTGATGGTACCAAGCACAGATTGATTACTACTACGAAAAGGGAGAATTTATCCATCAAATCCAAATTTTCCAACTTTTTTTGGAGTTTATTTCACGTGATTCGAAGTAGGAGACAGATTGGGTATCATCTTCTTCTAGTTTGTATTTCAAACTGATTTGTCCTTATTGACTGTGATCAAACTGCCTAGCCTTTCCGATGATTCACAGTACCGAATAGAACACAAATTCTTTTTAATCTCTGTTCTCCTGTTGTTTCATGACTTTAATTTAGAATTACTCCTTGATTCTTGTTTCTTGGACCAGAGGTATACGATACCTCATTGTGTGTACAACATAGTGATTATCGGATTGCATATCGCAGCAACCTGATGCGGAAGCATCATCCCCTGGGAATATTCGTTATCGTTTGTTATTATACAGATATTGACTGGTACAGGGTGTAATATAACATTCTTTGGACCGTAGGGAGTTATATTTTTCCAAGGGAAAATATTGGGAAAATATAACTCACTGACGGTCCAAAGATTGTTACATTACACCCCCTACCAGTTGATATCTGTTATTTTAGACGACCTTCATTACGCTTATATAGTGGGTGATTTCAAGTTCGGTGTTGGTGTTGAGAAAAGAAAATCGACACCGAGCTCACTTTAGCAGACGATACCGATTGCCCTATCGATTGCACAACACGTAGTGACGTCACGCGCATCTCACGGTGTTGGATGAAAGTTACGCCGATGGCCGAAAATCATTTACAAAATTATGCTACAAAAATAACACCAAATCATTCCTGCCTGTCCGTAAAATTGTATGAATCTGATAGACAGTGAATTTTTCTTTATTTCCATATGGAAGGTAAATATCATTTTGACCAATTATGTTAATTTTTAAGGGGAAAAGCTATTTTCAGAGGTTTGCGTCGCACAAAGCTTTTGTCCATAGCCAATACACACACGCATTGGTAGTATTGAACCGTAAGAGGGCGACAGACGTTCGAAAAATATATTCAGCTGGGAAAATATAACGAGCTGTGAAAATATAACATTTTCCGATCCTAGCAAAGCGTATCATGGGACGAGCTGTGGACCAATCACATCTTCGTAACGTTACTAGCCATCTAATATTTTATAATGCAGGATAATATATACTTGTTTTGAAATTTTTGTTTGGACTCAAATTAACAATTGGTGTTGGAATTCGAATTGCTTGTAATAAGTCTCTTGTTTCGCTTTATATTGCAGTCTTTCCAGTTAACTCTTAACGTGCCAGTGATATTTAGCCTAAAATAAAATATCAAATGAATCATGAATGAATCAGAGTAAATTTTAAAACCTTCACACAATGAATCATTCTAATCATCCTATTACAACCTAATATGAGTCATCTCGTACCAAACTGTCAATTTGTTCATTACCCTCTTTATCTATAATAATCAGTCCAAATGTTTAAGGCCTTAATGTACCAGAGACCAGAGTGTAATTGTATCTCACTTTACTCAAAAGTTTCTACATGGTATGTTTACACATTGTTATGCCGCTGAAAGTGGGCGGGAATTGCACGTACAAGCGACCCTCACTTAGATATATTGCGGAAGAAGTTTTAAAATAGATATAGACACTCTATCGATTTAGAGTTCCATTGGTAGTTACAAATAATTATAATTAAATTAAATCATGAAAGGCAATTCTAGTTAACATTTCTTTTGAATGGAGAGTACAAACAAGATTTACAAGAAAAAAAAAGAAATAATATATGGAATTCCCGAAAACTAGCAAAAGGATCGAAATCCTATGTCTAAAGGGTTTTGATAGTATGAATGTACAATTTTGGTGTTCAAGGTATGTCGGTATTACGACCTTGTTGTTTCTACAGGGAATTGCGCTAATTATCTTCACTAGCCTGAACATAGTAAACAATACTATGTTATCATATATGCTGAATTTGCTGAAACTGACAGTAAATAGGTATTCCGTTAGCTTCGTTCCAAGGAACTTTATAAAAGAGTTTTTTTTTATTTTTTCGGAGAGTCGTTCCAAGGAACTGTATAAACGATTTTCTTTTTTTCGGAGAGTTAATTGTAGGAACGAGGAAGAAATTTGTTTACAAAGTTTCCTATTGCCATCACAGCCCTCCCTTCCATAGACTAACGGGAAGGGATGAGGTGTCCCAATCAGTCAGTGTATGCTATATTTCATTGTCTTGTCTTCTCTCAATATTTGCTTTTTATTTCGGGGGGGGGGGGGGTGTACAGTCATAGTATTCCCAAGCTTCTAAGCATTATAACCGAATGAAATTTCTCCATTGCTTGAAATAGCTTCCTTTTACAATTTGAGCTACTTAAAATCCTTGTTTTACACGGTATGGTTGATTAAACTTTATATTTATTGATTCCATGTTTATCCACTGTTTTGTAATTATTTTATTCATTTACGTTTTCTGTCCATTTAGGCTGATTTTTCTGCAATATTCGCACGTCAATATCAGACCAATCAAAATGACAGTTATATAGTCGCAAAAGTTAATTCTCCAGCGTCTTATGAAAAGAAGTGGTTTCAATAGAACTGCTCGCACCTACCTGTTGGACATAATAGGACTGTTGACAGTAAGATCTACGTATTAAGGATTAACAGAGCATTATATCTCAATGTGGATTTGAGTGTGTATACAGGGTGGGCAGAAAAAAAAGAACACTCGACGTCGTCATTTTTTTTTGTATGCAATCGGCCAAACGTCATTAATTATAGATTCATTAGAATATGTATTTTCCAACAAAATGATGCCACGATCATTGATTTTGGGTTAAGCGTTTGGATCCCAGTGACATTTTTCTGTAAGAGTGTAATTTCCCTAATTCGCTGCTTTTTCAATTAAAGCGGTATTGAAGCGATATGTTTTTGCGTAATGGTGTGCCATACAATGAGCTGCCCAGACAAAGAGCATTACTGCCCTCACTTTGATAAGGAAGACAATAGGAGGAATAGTCCACTTTTCATGGTGTATGGTTTGTCAACGGAACTTGTACTATTGCACGTGTGATGCGAGAATTATGGGTGTTTGGAGGATCGCTGAAGTTGAGAAGGTAGGACATGTAATAAAAGACATTGCCTCAGAAAATTGACCATAGAATCCAAACACCTTACTCAAAACTAACGCTCTTGTTCGAAAAAGGATGTTCTAATGAATAATTAAACAAAAAGTAATGACGTTTGACGGATCGTGTTGAAAAAAATTGACGATCACAGATGTTGCATTCTTTCCAGGCCACCATGTATAGGAGTGTTTTTTTCAATGTTAACAGTTATCTAATAATCGCTTAAAGTCAATGATAATATAAATGATTACATGAAATAATAGATATGGCAAGAACATGGATTTGTGATGAAGACATTCCTTTTCCAAGTGAAACGTAATGTTAGAACCAACTTTTACATCATATGATGATGATGAGGGTACTTTTGCAGTATCCAGGGTTTGTTTCTGAGGCAAAACCGATGTTCCTTATGACTGGTACACGGAATCGTGGAAACCATCTTTACAAGCCGGTCTCTAAGTTTGTAAACGATTGTTTTAATCAATCATGCAGATAGTGCTGAAACTGCCAGTAAATAGATATCACGTTAACTTCGGTCCTGGGAGCTTTGTAAACGATTCTCTTTGTTCGGAGCGTCAATTATAGAGACGATGAATCAAGCTTGTCTACGAGGCTTCTTGTTGCAATCACAACTAAAATCTACTGTCACACTGCGCCGTCTGAAGATTCCGTCTGAAAAACGAACGCGTACATTTTCTTAACATTTATTGGACTTTTTAATTCATTTTTCAACTGGATTACAAACGTTTCTAGACGTTGACAGACGGTGCTTTTCCGTTCTGTTCCATTTTATTGCTTTCCATTTGCCACCGGCTGACACAGTATAAGGTAAATATTTTAGACGGAGGCAGACGGAATCGTCAGACGGCACAGTGTGACAGTAGCTTTAGTTTCATACACTAAAGAGGAGGGGTTGAAGGTGCCAAGGGTTTAATCTTTATGTTAAATTGATGAACCAATTTCATTGTTTTATTTTAATATTTCTGAGGGAAGGAAGGGGCGGGGGGCACAGTATAAGATTTACAATATTTGTGTTACCAGCCAATATATGTTACTTAAAATTGTCTCCTATTACAATTTCACTTCGTTGTTTTGGGTCATGTTTATTTATACGGTAAGAAAACGTCACATATACCTCTCCCTCTGGTGCATTCTCAGTCCCATTTAAGACCAAGGAAACCTCTCCCTCTTGTGCATTCTTAGCCTCATTTAAAACCAAGGAATGTGTAAATATATTAACTGCCGTTG
>JZLH01S0004356.1:8408-25672 GCA_001188425.1 Eucidaris tribuloides | reverse complement strand
TCGACGCCTCTGACCCCAGGGTACCATTTATGGCATATGGAAATGATAGTCTACTCAGAGAACTGGTGCAGCATCAGAAACCCATTATATTGGGGGAACCAGTCTGCCTTCAGCACACAGTGTTACAGATTAAAAGAGAATAAAGCCATGTCCACACGATCGGACATAAGTTGCTTGTGACCGGGCATAACTTATGTCGGTAATAGCGTCGGATATAAAGTTGCTGTATGAACGATTGTCTGGCATAACTCTATCGGATATAGCGTGACTTATATCCGACGATTTATATCCGAAGAAGACCAGATATAAGTCCGGTAATAAGTTATACCCGGTAATAACAAAATACGTGTGGACTGTTGTCGGACATAACTCCAACCTGAAAAGGGCAATTACTCTTTGCGAAGACAACTTCATTGTTTACCAATTCACATTTCACGCAATTTGGGTCAGAGGTGCGACCCGATAGCACCTTGACTACGTCATTTCCTGTCTGCTATTACAGGTTATAACGTGTCGGGCATAAGTTTTGTCGGGTATAAGTGTTAATACCGGCACGTGTGGACGCGTTGGTGGATCAATGGACATTTTTTTATTACGTCGAACTTATACCCGACAAAGATATGCCCGGTAATAACTGCCTTTGTGAACGTAACTTTATTAATCTTATGTGGTTATGACTATGATAATGTCAGGTTGTGTTCTCTAGTTGGAGAAAGTGAATGAACATTAGAGTGAAATGCCTTTGCTTTACTTCACCCCAATACAGGACAGGAGCGTTGTTCTTTGCATGTATCTTCATGATGTTCAGCAACATAGCTGCTACGGAACTGTTCCTTCATGAGCGAAGAATTTTCATGTAAGTATGAATTGCAATTTAATCTGCAATTGATATTACATTCGTCAAAAGGTTACACTAACAACTTTTCCATTTTAATGGATCGATAACACCTTTATGGACGTAGTTTATAGAAATTATTCTTGTCAATTTTGATGGTATTGTCATGGCTCTCAGACTCATGCAGGGGCATGGCTACGGGGGCATTGGGGCATGTGTTTCCCCCCCCCCACAAATTTTGTGTGCCCTCCAGGTGCCCCCCCCCCAAACAAAATCATGAAGGAAGCAAAAAAATGTGTTTATGCCGCCCCCAAAATTATTTTTGCGTGCACCCCTACAAAATTTCAAGGCCCCCAGTGCCCCCCTGCTGAAAAATCCTAGCTACACCACTAGACTCATGCAGTTTGTGTTGAATGCTTGGAGGCAAGATATCACAATCACTTCAGCATAAAAAATGCATCGTTGTTATACCCTATGAAACCAAGTTTTGAAGGGGGGCAGCAATCTTTTTGTGGTCAGTTGGGTTGTGCAGGTTGTCCGTTTTAAATATAGTGGACATGAACTACTTTGTAAGTTTTTGAGCATATGGTCATTAAAATTTGACACCCACATTGCTCTTGGGATGAAGATGTGCAAGAGATATCTTTTGAAATTGGAAACAGCATTGTCATAATTACAGTATATTATGGAAATACTGCGGGTCAAGCTACTTCCTTAATTTGCAGGCATTGGTCATTGATCTTGGATGAAGATGGCAAGATGCATTTTGGTGTGTGTGTCAGAAACTCTGTTGTCATGGTAATGATATATTATGCCAATAAATCAGGGTCCTCATTGGGTGATAATTCTAGTTTTATTCCTGTCCTTATTTTACTTTTAGATGCCAGTCCAGTAGTGGATATTATATTCCACATACTAAGATCTTGCTATAGGATTGGCGCAAGAGTTCATCACATGATAAAGGGTAGTTTTCCCCATCATATCACTTGAGAAGAAAAGTTTGTTACACTCAGTAGATAGTAAATTGATAGTCCGAGTGTAAAGCACTTTTATTTTGCGCGCTACTCAAAATATTGATAATTGACGCATTAGGACTGTGTGTACTGAAGAGATCAGCGAAACACGAATGTACTGACACCATTGCGTCGCGCGTATTTCGTGATGTACGCTAACGCGCACGCGTGCATCGAACGTCTCTGGTGTGTGCGCACCCAGGAGTTGGTCCGGGCGCTGTATTCGATATTCAGGTCCAAAATAATGTTTTTTTAGAGGAATATACATCTTTTTTTGTTTCTTTAGTTAAATAGTTTCTGATGTGAAATATCAAGCAAATAATCACCTTTTGGTTTCAGGAGACGAGACAATCTATTCGATATTCAGGTCCAAAATAATGTCTTTTTCAGAGGAATATACATCTTTTTTGTTTCTTTAGTTAAATAGTTTCTGATGTGAAATATCAAGCAAATAATCACCTTTTTGGTTTCAGGAGACGAGACAATCTATTCGATATTCAGGTCCAAAATAATGTCTTTTTCAGAGGAATATACATCTTTTTTGTTTCTTTTAGTTAAATAGTTTTTGATGTAAATATAAAGCAAAATAATCACCTTTTGGTTTCAGGAGATGAGACAATCTATCACTTCCTCAGTGATCTGAATGTATACGCTATCTTTTCTCAGCTTCGCTTCGGAAGATAGCTACATCCAGATCGCCTCGGAAGTGATAGATCGTCTCATCACTTTCACCAACGTAATTATTTGCTTACTATGACACATCATCGCATTGGTCTTGGGATGAAGATTGCCAGACACACAGTCTTTGGTGTCAGAAACTCTGTTGCCATTGGTAATGATATGCTATCAAGCGTCCTGTGATGAGAGTGATATTCTAGTTGTCTCGCCTGGACGTGTTCAGGAGAGACTATGAAATCACTTTTCTGTATGTAGTATGTAGTATGTAGTATGTAGTATGTCGCTCATTTGGTTAAAGTTTCGTTAAATGACTGTCAATTGAAAAGTGTTGCTTCAATTCAAACCAAACTTGGTAACAATGATCAGTGGGTGGGACTAAGGGTAATTGGGGTCAAAGGTCATGCAGGGGTCATCTGGCGGTCATCTAGAGGTCAATTGTCATAGGAATGTACTAGTTCTTAAAGTATTTGTTAACTTTCGCTCATTTCCTTTTTGTGCCATCAATTTTGTTCACACTTGGTACAAATGATCCTTGGTAATACCACATGTGTTGATGAGGATTGGGAGTCAAAGGTCATCTAGGGGTCCAAAAGGTCAAGTGATATGAGGCCATGCGTAACATGCTCTCATTTCTTTAGTTCTGCATCACTTGTGTTCACACTTGGTACAAATGATCCTTGGGTAATACCACATGTGTGTTGATGAGGATGATGAGGTCAAAGGTCATCTAGGGGTCAAAAGGTCAAATGATATGAGATTATATTTAACTTGCTCTCATTAATTTGTTTGTGCATCAATTGTGTTCACACTTGGTACAAATGATCCTTAGGTAATACCACATGTGTGTTGGTGAGGATGATGAGGTCAAGGTCGTCTAGGGGTCAAAAGGTCAAATGATATGAGGCCATGCTCTCATTTCTTTATTTCTACATCAATTGTATTCACACTTAGTACAAATGATCCTTGGGTGATACGGCATGTGTGTGATGAGGATGATGAGGTCAAAGGTCATCTGGGGTCAAAAGTTAAAATAATGTATTTCTGCATCAATTTTGTTCAAACTGGATCAAACAATCAGTGGGGAAAAACCTGATATTCTTGTTATGAGGATGGAGAGGTCAAAGGTCATCTAGGGGTCAAAAGGTCATATTGCATGTTTTATTGATCACGAAATCAGGCGAGACTCGTGGTTGTGAACCACCTTGTTTTATTCTGTCTTTATTTTATTTCTAGACACGAGTCCAGTAGTGGCTACTATCGCCACATCATCTTACTTCCTTGGCAAGTTGTTCTTTGATCTTCTTCCAATGAGAATCATTCCAACTGTGCTGTTTGTCTGCATATATTACTGGATAGTGGTGAGTTTATTATTTATTTAATATTTATGTATTTATTCATTCAGTTTCAATTTCAATTTCATTTTATTTATTATTCAAAGCATTTAAGAAAATAACATACAAAATATTTAAAACATATAAAGATTTACACAGACATACATATGAATACACAATTATTCCAAAAATGACAGTTGTATGATAAAACTGGGAATCAAAGTAAAAACAAATAAATGCTTGAAAGAAAATAAGATAAATGATAAATTTGTTGTCTGAACCTAAAACCACACACAAAAAAAAAACTGCTTTACAATAACACCCTGTGTATACATGTACAGTATAATACAAGTAAAAGGAGTTTATAACTTTGTTTGAAAACCTAATAAATTATGCAATATATATATAAAGTCAACGACGATTTGATTTCACTATAAATGCATTCTCCATAAGACCCTAGCATGAGACATCTTGTACTTGGTCTCCAATGGTTACCAATGAAAATAAAAACAGTACAAATTAATCTAGCGAGGAGGAAAAGAGGTTTTATTGAAAAATTTGGTGGGGAAAGATCAGTGAAGAGGTACTTGTAATCAACATAAGGGCGATTCCGTGCGTGTCGTACGGACATTTTGACAACAATTTCTGTCTCTTGGCTGACTGCTTGAGCAATGAAAATTTGTTTGTGGTAATTATAAAGTACTAGTGGGTAGCCTTGTGAAAAATGACAACCAACAAAAATTTGTTGTTTATGGGTGAATTAGAGGTCAAAATGTCGCGTGTCGTACGGGACGCAGAGATGTCCCGTACGACACGCGACATTTTGACCTCTAATTCACCCATAAACAACAAATTTTTGTTGGTTGTCATTTTTTCACAAGTTACCCACTAGTACTTTATAATTACCACAAAACAAATCGTCTTTCCTCATTTGTTGGACAGCAGATTGAAAAATGTTGTGAAATGGCCAATTTTTTTAGCACGGAATCGCCATAATTGAGTGTAAATCAAATTACGACAATATTGCAGAATTTTGAAACAGCAGTGAATTAAACTTGAAGCAACCTTTCTTAAGCACATATAATGAAGGACTAAGGCTGCGAAAATGATTTGAAGGAGAAGTTCTATACATTCATGTGGATTCAATTTGGTTGGAATGATTTTTCCCAAATTTGAATAAATTTGTAAGTTGCACTTTGTAGAAGGCAGCACTGCTTGTCATATGCAAAAAACTACTCTCTGTTTACTTTGTGCATGAAGTTTAAAAACTGTTCATTGTTATTTAAAAAAAAATAAGAACCATCCAAATTTGCTCAAGCTTTCAGTTATGGATTTGTAAAAATGTTGTGGATCCATTGAATCCATATTAACACTAACTTACCAAAGTCGCAGATTTTGCATCACATACTGTAATACACATAAAGTCTATAGAGGTTTAACCCTATTTTAACTGCCAGACCAGTTTTTACTGGGGGGGTCAATTTGACCCCCCCCCCCCCCTGAGATCTCGGCGCCGCCGATCGCGCGATCGCCGCGAAAATTTGCATGCGCATAGAGCCGGATGTAAACTACACGACTGTTTAGTGAAATTTGCCAAAAAATATATTTTTCTATTTTTTAAGTAATTAATTATGCAAATAAGTGTATGAAATTTTTGTTTTCGCCTATAACTCACTTATTACAGCTAGTAGAATGCTAATTTTTGGTGGAAATATTCATTTTGACATTTCTAACAATTATCTACAAAAACATTTGCCAAATTGGAATTAATTTCTTATGTATTTCATTGTTTTGTGAATTTCTTATGTATTTCTTTGTTTTTTCAACCTTTTGTTTTCTATTGTTTTTTTGATGAAATTTGTTGGGGACACTTTTGCAATCGTAAACAGCATAAAATTAATTCATTTCAACCAGTAAAAGCAAAAATAATCATACATTTATGATTCTTGGCTGAAAACACAATTTCCATTGATTTGTACACGAAATCACGTTTTTGAGCAATTTTTGGGTTGACATGCATGTATAAAAAGTCGCGCAGCGTCGTAACGGTATGTCCAATTTTCGCGCGAAAATGGTTTCAAAAGATGCGCAAGACTTGAAAGTAAAAAGTCGGCGAGCGACGCGCGTGAAAAAATTTTGCACGGCGGGCATGGTCGCGAAATTCGTCGGAGGGGGGGTCAAATTGACCCCCCCCCCCAGTTAATATAGGGTTAAGTCTTCTGGCATGTTAAGAGTTCAAGACCAAGTATAGTTTTGTGGAAATGGTAAAAAATGAAATCCTTTGCTATTATGTTTTTTTTTTTTTAGATAGACCTACATGATCTATCAATGCCCTGAAAATTGCTCACTCTGAAACTCTCTCATCTTTTAGAAATTGTCGGGGGGGGGGGGGGGGCTGGCAGGTAACCCCAACATTTCCCATAGGAATGAATAGGTAATGCACATACATGTACTGCTAGTTGTTCTCCTACAATTAATACATCACGATTTGCCACTTTAAAAATTTTTCAGTAGGTTTGACATTTGATGTTGTTTTCTGATGTCTGGGGTGACAATAGAACACTTTTCGAAAGACTGAAGAAAAATTTGTCTGATCAACCAAAACTATACTTGGGCACGTAAACCTATTCAGTAGGCAAAGTTCTTAAGATTCCTATTATTCTCCTGATCATGCAGGTTTCAGGGCAGATGCAGCATCTTTCTTCATCTTCATATTGACCCTCGTCCTTTTGACATTGTGTGGTACTGGCATTGTCTATTTCAATGCCATCACGTTTGGTATCACGGCTATCGTCACTGCAACCATCACTTGCTGTAATCTTGTGCAAGTTGTGAGTACCCTTCATAAGGCTGGATATTATACATGTATATGTGATGCTCTTTGCATTTTTAAAGATAAATGGCATGATTGGGAGTAGTCCTCAACTTGGGCGGAAACTATTCTAGAATCAAGTAAACTATGCAAGGACTCTGCTGTTAAAAACTTGTGGTCAAATGTTGACTCATTCAAGCTAATAATACTGCTGTCAATATCCCTTGTAACAGGCAAATTTATTGTGAAGCTTTCTATAGGATCTATTTCTCTTGGGCCTCAAGAGAAATAAAATATTGGTATTGTAACAGGCAAATTTGTTGTGAAGCTTTCTATAGGATCTATTTATCTTGGGTCTCAAGAGAAATAAAAAATTTGTATTTTCATGCTTGATTCTCCTCAAGTAACTATATTAAAGACAAAGCCTTCCAGCTGGGAGGTCCTCTCCAACTGGTGTATAGTTGGTATATGTTTCAACTAATTTAATTCTTGAGGCATATCCAAGTGTTCCCAATCATGTCATTAACCTTTAAAGATTGTGTCAGGGATGTGCAAGTCCATTACTTCCCTTCATTATCAATACCAAACGGTAGTTTAGTACTTACAAATGGTGTGTTGAAAGTTTGAGATCCATACATGTACGTCATGAATTTGTTGTTTTATGAGAAAAACTAATAACGACATGTTACCAGAATGTTGTTCTTTGCGTGAGTTTCAATTTTGCTCAAACTGCGAATCGCGGTTATGTGTATCGTCGCAAGACCAGCGGAGCGCACTGATTGGTTAAACGGCTAACCTCCGCACGAACTTTGGCTAACGGCTGATCAGACAATTTTGGAACGGCACGTGCACATTTGACGTCGCGGATTTTTTGAAATTGCTTCTGAGTAATTTGAAAAAGGATGAAGTTTAACCGTCCAGATTTTCACCAGAACTCAATATTTTACCCCAAGTCTCTGTGAGAGGTGTTTATCTATATTAATCTTCACATTGGATATGATTTCAGCTGATTTAATTAATTTAGGTGTTTTTTGACGTGCAAATGAATGACACAATCTTTAAAGCCACAGGATAACATTTACCAGAGTTTAAAAAACTGTGAGCTACTTAATCTTCCATGCTCTAAATGTCTTTGGTAAGGTCTAAAAATGAATCCCTGAAAAAATTTTCTTCAAAGTGATGATTTAGTGCTTTAAACGAATGAAAATCTACAAGCACTCAAGTTGACCAGATTCACCTGCCCATTTCCTCCTATAGACTTACATGTTTGTAGATCTAATTTATAGTCAAGTGGAGTACTAATTATTCATGCATACCATGCCAGTGGATGCATAACTTTCCAAACTTTTGTATTCTAGGGTGTTTATTTGTCCATTTGAGCACTACTATGTAGCTCACATGTCGAAGTTTGACAATTTTGTAACTTGAAGCTTCACAATGTTAGCCAGTGGTTTTAACATCTGCTGATCTATAATTTTAACAGACATGTCAGAAAAAGGAACCATAAGACTCGAACCCATCATCTTCTGTCCCTTTTATTCATCTAATTTGACTTTGTCCATCTTGGATTATTCAATGTAATTACATCAGAGTTGAGAACCTGGGTGTTTAATCCAATGTTCATCCTGTCACTTCCAGTAATCAGGGATATAGCCTGGTTGGTTGTGTCGCTGCCTGGGAAGCAGAAGATGACAGGTCTGAGTCCCATGGTTCTTTTTTCTCAAATATTTGTTATAATTACTTGTATATAGATCAGCAGTGGTGATCTTAAAAATACAGAGAGCATCATATGAATAAATGTATTACATCACATTTCACCTCTCTGACATTACGGGATTCTTGTGTCTAAATTTTACCCCACCACTTATAACGCATGATCCTATGCATTCTGAATGCTCCATTAGGTGGGGTATAGCTACCCGCTATCCAAATGACCCGTTAAAAGTCTTATCAGTGACTAGCATCATCGCAGGAGAGGTGGTGGTTTTGGATTGCACCTGCGATCCTCGTCATCTTATGTAATAGTGTCAACAGACTCTTACAGGGCACTGCCTGAAAAGAAATGGGAAGTAGGAAATATGTATTTCATTTGTGTTAACATATTTAAATGTCCCGAAAGTACTCATAAGTAGATGAAGACCCAAATTAAACTTGGAACAAAGGAAAATGACCCAGAATTGGAGATATAACAACATTCTTCACTCTTCAATCACGCCCCGCTCTCACTTGTTAGCACTGTGAGCGAGACCTCTGTCTCAGTCTGTCATGATCATCCGACATCCTGTCAAGGTCGCTTATCTGGTAGGGAATCAACGCTCAGCACTTTTGTTTCCTTAGGCTGGCCGCAGTCTCAGATAACGATAAGTAGTAAAATGCATTTAGCGGGATGAAGCTTTCAAGAAGCGATTCCCGTCATGAACAATCTCTTTCATTCATTTGGATAGCATCCTGATACAGTGGACTCTTGTTATAAAGAACACTGATAGATACATGTATTTGAATTCCTCAGCTCAAGAGCTTTTAAAAAAATGTATACTTTTGCTGTGAAACCTGCTATAGTTTTTCTTGATGTGCAAGGATCTCCACGACACATGTAAAACGTGTTAATTTTGTTTTTTCTGTTTGAAGATTGATACCAAATAGTTGCTAAAAGTTTATTTCAACAAGTAATATTTGGCTCCATAGTATTATTAAAAACGAAATTAAGTAGTAATCATATTATATTCACCTATTTAGAGTTCTGAGGTTACAGTAATGTTGAATTTTTGTCCACGACACAAATTCTGCCTTTATGCACTTACATAATCGGAAAAATTTTACTATGTTGCAAACATGCAATAAATATTTTGATATCAAAAGTAATATTGATGTTTTCATTGCACTATATCTCTCAACATATGTAAATCATGTGAAATGATTACAAGACATAACTATTTAGAACATTTCATCAATGGTACTGCTTCAATTCTACTATATCTGACTATTTACATATCATATCGTCCATATCCTCTGGTCCCCCGAACCTATTTCACGCAAATGTGTCCATAAAACGGGAATGCAGTATGCTATCACAAAATGGAAGGTACCAACTTATCAAGAGCTAAATTTTAGGCCTTGGTAGGTGGTACCCTTCACTAAGAAAATGTTGTGCAAAGTTGAAAAATCTTGCTCAAGCGAACTGGCTCCCTCCTATAGGTCTGCAGTTCAAAACACATGGCCTCATAAGAAAGTAACTGTCTTGATCCCAAGGAGTGTGTTATAACAAGAGTCCACTGTACATAATCTACTTCATTCTCCAGTGTAGAATAGAGTATTTTTGGTAATTTGTATCATTGCAGATACAGATTATTATATTTCTTGCGATTGTAGGCAGAGTCTGCTTTATTTCCATTTCACTTGGCAGTTAAGGGAATATATGTGGCCTGTCACCACAATACCCTGATAAAGTTGCACATCTTATAAAACATAAAAGTAGAAAGAAACATACTTTGGGTGTAAAATATAAATATTCAAGCTGTTGCAACATATGAAGGACATATAAATTTTGATTTTTGAAGACACTTCATTTTCAAATTTTACATCCTAGTTACATGAAATTTATTTTGTACTTTCCTTAACTTTGGGGTGTGCGACTTTATCAGGGTATCGTGGTGGCGGGTCACATATATCCATCATCAAAGTGATGATTATTTTATTAAGAGTATCTGCTTTAGTATAGTTTCGAAAGATCAGCATTTTACATGAAAAAACTCCCTAAATATGACACAATGCTACAGACAAAATTAAGCACAAATTTGATATTCAGCAAAAGGTTTGGATAGTGATAAAGTGTGCTTTATTTCCATTTGACTTGGCAGTTAAGGGAATTTATCCATCATTAAAGTGATGTTTATTTCATTAAAAATATCTGCTTACAAGTACTTTCTTAAGATCAGCAATTTAAATGAAAAAAAAAACCTCCCTAAATATGACACAATGCTAAACACAAAATTTGATGTTCAGCAAAAGGTTTGGATAATAATATAGTGTCCATTTCCATGTATAACTATAATTGTTCTACACATGATCTAGTACATGTTTATGATATATTTTTAATAGAATAAGACCACAAGTGAAACTTTAGAGATTATGGATTACTAAGAATTGTTTTGTCAAGATACTGTTGTCATGATTAAGTTGGTATATATATTTTATCAAAGATTCTTGACTTTCTTTTATGAATTTCAGATATTTGGCGGCTTATTTGTGAACGTCCTGACCATACCCGCATGGTTGAGTTGGCTTAAATACCTGAGTGGTGTCCGTTATGCTTTAAATGTAAGTTATTTTGTCGCCGCAAAGTATTTCAGGATTTTCCGTCTGTCCATCTGTCCATCTATGATGCTTTGTTTACTGCACTATCTCAAGAAGAGATTGATTTTCATGAAACTTGACTGCAGAATAATCTCTGGGTCCATCGCCCTAGGGTACATTGTTCTTTTTATATGCCTTTACCCTTAACACTTTGGGTGCTAACGGTGCACCGGTTCACCAAAAAGACAAGCAAACCACATCTTTTAACTAAAATGATATCACTGCTATTCCTACCAATGATATTTTTCATAAAATGAAGACACCTTGAACCAAATTAATGAGTAAAAATGTCTTTTCTCGATAGCAGTTGGAATTTTACAAGAAATCATATCTTTGAAAGACGTATAAGTACACAACAAGCCAGTCTCTGGTTATAACACATGCAGATTTTAGCCCAGCACCCAAAGTGATAAGGGAGCCAGAGGCATTATGTTTTCGGGTTGTCTGTCTGTACGTCTGACACGTGCGCCTACCTCATTGCGTCCGCACTTTCTTGTGAACAAAATTAATGAGGAGCTGCTGGACAGATTTCAAATGTTAGATCTATCCAAGGTTATACACCACTAAACAGGGCTTTTATAAGAACTCCAAACATAAAAATGAATTTTGATTATGAATTATATGAGCTGGTATAGCATCTGAGATAGTGGGCAAAGGCATGTCCACTGACTACATGTATATGTGTAGTTGAATGAATTGCTCTGGTATTCTTTGTCACATTTGGTGAGCCATGTTTTAGGCAAACTTGGGTGTAAACATTACGGAAATCCTTCGTTAGAACTGGTTGAAATTATTCCCCACCACTTATAGCGCATGATCCTATGCATTCTGAACACCCTATTAGGTGGGGTATGCCAACCCGCTATCCAAATGACACATTAAAAGTTTTATCAGTGACTTGCATCATCGCAGGAGAGGTGCTGGTTTTGGATTACACCTGCGATCCTCATCATCTTACGTAATAGTGTAAACAGACTTTCACCACAGCACATGCCTGAAGGAATGGGAAGTAGGAACTATGTATTTCATTTGGTTTAAGATGCTGAAATGTCCAGAAAGTACTCACATGGTAGATGAAGACCCAAATTAAACTTCGAACGAAGGAAAATGACCCAGAATTTGAGATATAACAACATTTTTCACTCTTTAATCTTCGAGGCGGTGGCTTTGGATTACATTATCATTCTTACGTAATAGTGTAAACAGACTCTTACCAATGCACGGCCTGAAAAGAAATGGGAAGTAGGAACTATGTATTTCATTTGTTTTAAGATGTTAAAATGTCCTGAAAGTACTCATATGGTAGATGAAGACCCAAATTAAACTTCGAATGAAGGAAAATGACCCAGAATTGGCGATATAACAACATTTTCACTCTTCAATCTTACATACTCTCTCCGTCTGTCATACTCATCTGTCACCCTGTCAAGGTCGCTTCGCTGGGAGGGGATTAGTGCTCAGCGCTTTTGTTTACTTAGGCTGGCCACAATCTCAGATGTGGATAAGTAGTAACATATATTTTCCGGGTTGGAGGTTTTTAATGAAAGACTATCGTCATGATTTGATTTTGAGTAGAATCTGTGAAGTACATGTATTCAACCAGTTTTGTTACTACACATTGGGTGATTTCAAGTTCGGTGTTGGTGTTGGTGTTAGTGTCGAGGGAACAAAATCGTCTGCTAAACCGAGCTCCAACACCGAGCTCGGTTTAAGCAAACGATACCGATTGCACTATCGATCATATAACACCGAGTGACGTCACGCGCGATTCATGGCGTTGGCAGAAAGTCACGCCGATGGCCGAAATTTTTGGACTAATCTTACAAAAATGACACCAAATCAATACTGCCAGCCAAAAAACTTGTATGAATCTGAAAGGCAAGTTGAGCTTTTCTCTATTCATATATGGAAGTTTAATATGAATTTGGCGAATTATGTAAGTTTTTAAGAGGAAAAGGCTCTTTCAGCGGTTTGCATCGCACAGCGAAGCTTTCTCCATAGCCAACACACACGAGCATGTCGGCTCTGCCACCCACAAGGCCAACACTAACACCAACACCGAACTTGAAATCACGAATTGCCTAAACCCTAGGGTTTAGTGTTGATGAATGGAAAAATTACACGTAAATCACAAACACCAACCACGGTACTCGGTTCAGCAGACGATATTCAACACCAGTTTCAACACCAACTTCTAGAAGTACGTCATAATTTTCGAGGTCAACCCCGACACCAGGTCTGACTTCAAGTACGGTGTTATAGATGGTGTTAGTGCTGTTACAACACTAACACCAGATTTCAACACCAAACTTGAAATCACCCAGTGTGAGTTAAAAGAGAGGAAGCCTAGATTAAATTCCTCATCTCTCATCACTCATCTCTCTTGTTGTGAATGCTCTGGCTATATAATGTCATTATGCCACACAAAGTACATCAACTTGGGAAAAAAAAATTGATACTATTTGCAAACTTGGTCATGCATGACCGACTATGAATGACCTATGAACCACATGAAAGTAAAATGATTTTCTATCAAACCCTTATATCAGGTTTATTTTTTTTATTTGAAATTGGATTAGTAATTGATTAATAATAATTGAATTATATATTTTTTATTAGGACTTGGAATTTGATTTGGAACTGGAATTGGATTATTTGGGATAGAGATTTGGACTTCAATCTAAATTTCTCCATTTCGACTCATGTCGTATAGCCATCTTCACCTGACCAACAAAATCCCTCTCACAAACCCCTCTCACAAACCCATACCTGTCACAAGGATATAAGGTGCGTCTACATTACCAAACTTCGCGAAGTTAAAATTCATTTGTGCATCCACACTAGCCCCAAACTTCCCGATCTTTTCCGGGAGGACTAACTTCCCGAAAATTAATTATTGACCAAACATTACATGTTGTAGACATGATGCTTGATTTGGCAGAAAATGCCATTCACTTCAGACTTTTACTAAGAATATCTGAACTTTGAAGACAACCAAGGCTTTTTCTTATGATATGATTCGCCGTTGATAAATAAAGGGAAAACGCTGCACTAAACCTCACGTGCATGGAGCTTAGTCTATATTTGTTAAACATTGGGAACGTTTTCCTGCAAATTCCAATAAAATCACATTCGTTCACAAATTCAGACACAATTCATTATTTACATGTAATGCACATACTAGGCAGAGTGACTACCAGCTGCTAGCTGCTTTCATACAGCCTGCGTTTCAAACCGGAAATGGTCACTGAAGTTTGCGTCTACACTGCAAATGTCACGCGAAATTTCGTGGCGTCTGAGAAAAATCCTACCCCATGAGCAGGATTTTTCCGCGGGAAGTTTTGCAGGTATAATTTCGCGAAGTTGCATCAACACTGCAAATTATTGAGAAGTTACACTTCGCGAAGTTTCGGTAGGTGTAGACGCACCACTTGTTTCTTTTGTTTTCTGTGATCATCCCCAAACTTTCGAAACAGCTTCAAGCAATTTATCAAGGTGAACAAACCATTTCTCTTTTCAGGCATTACTCATAACAGAGTTCAGAGGGCGAATGTTTTGTCGACATAACTCAACTGTCTGGTACGTTTCATTTAGGTTTTTTATCTCAACACCCTGCCAGGAAAAACACACTGTGAACACAGTATAAACTTTGTGGTCACCACAATGATCACAATATAACTACGAAAATGGGCAAAAAATCCACATAGTATTGCAATGTACATGTATTCACACTGCGTTTTTTATGTTAACACTCTGTGACGACATTGCGTTTTCCCGACAGGGTTTGTACAAATGAAATTGTTAAATTCTATAGCATTTTTAGCTCACCTGAGCCAAAAGCTCAAGTGAGCTATTGCGATCGCTTTTTGTCCGTCGTCCGTCGTTCGTCGTGCGTCGTGCGGTGTGCGTTGTGCGTAAACTTTTACACATTTTCTGCTTCTTCTTCAAAATGCATGATTGGATTTGGCCCAAACTTGGCAGGAATGATCCTTACAGGGTGGGGATTCAAGGGTCCTCAAATAGTACATCTGGCCCCCCTTGGGGCCCAGGGGCAGGGCCCTAAAGGGCCAAAAGTAGGTAGTTTTCAAACATCTTCTTCTCTAGATCCAGAAATAGTTTAGTTAAGCCACTTTGTGTGTAGATACCTCTATATGTGCTGAATCAATGTTCCTCATGACAATGCCCAGGGTGGCCCCGTTTGGCCCCTAAGGGGGGCAAAAGTTCGGGGGTAGGGCCCTATGGAAATAATTCACATTCATACCAATGGATTTAGACCAAACTTGGTGGGAATGATCCTCAGGGGGAGGGGAAAGATGGTTCCTGGAATGGTACACCGGGCTCCCCCTGGGGGCCCAGGGGGCAGGGCCCATAAGGGCCCAAACTAGGTAACTTTCTAACCACAAGCCCATTTGTAACCAAACTTGGGTGGTAGATGCGTAACAGGACCTCAGTGTTATTTGGGGGTCAAGGTCACATAAGTAGGTCAAAGGTCAAATGTTAAGATACTAGGGCATGCCTTGTCTTTATAAAAACAGATGTTGAATTTAATTTAACTAGGCAAAATCAGCTATATAGCAAGAGGATGCAAAGTTTTTCAACTGGTTCATTTGGCTACGTTGGTGCCTAGATATCAGGCTCCAAGGGCCAAAACTATATGTATAACTGATGTTTTTTCGATGGGCACTATAGAGAGTTTGCGAGACCTCAGGTGAGCGTCGTGCCCCCCGGGGCTCTTGTATTAATTTACTGTTGAGTATCTTACTTGGCAACGAATATTTATGTCCATACCATTTAAGCTGGTCATAAATATGTATATGCACTTTATTTGGTGGCAAAATTGAAGTGTAAATGTAAGCATAAGTGTGAGTTTTTCGTTTAATCCTTTGCCTACTATTAGTGAGTTACTTGCCATTAAAATATTGTATTGTTCATTACTTCCAGAGCCAGTTTGCTTGAATCTAATTTTTAACAGTTTGCTAAAGATCACATCTTTGTCAAAAATCAGCATCCGAATAATTAAGGTGTAATAATTCTCAAAAATTGTGATTTCCAGTATTAGTTAATGCCAATATCTTCTTTAACTTCCTGTCTACTATTCAATCATTTATCTTGTACAATTACAGAGATTGCAAAATAAGGCTTCTTGCATTGAAACCTTTCTGAGGAAATGATCACCACTCCAGTAATGCAGAAATTACTCCAGTGGTTACCATGAAACAGCCAATCAAATTGAAATGTTCTCAAAATTCTAAATTGCTTACCATTTCAAAAATAATGCAGTAAGTCACAGGGGAATAGGGCCTTCTCTCATGCTGGTCCTCTGTTCTGGAATGACTTGCCTCTTAACCCGTTGGCTACGGGAACCGGATCTGCCCTGTGTTAACTCTATGGGATTTTCAGAATCTCGGAGGCAACTGGTTAACAATAAAAATCTGTCTACTGTCAGCACATAAGCAGTTTGAAAACCCTTATGTTTAATGTAAGGCCTTCATTTTTCCGTTATACAAAATCAAAATTCCGTTTTTCAAATTATCCATTTTCTGCGATTTTCCGCCTTACTGAAAATCATGTATATAAACACCATATATTATATAATACTTGCATGATTACAACACAAATAACAGCTATTTGACGTGCTAACACAAATTTTTAATGATCGTATTTCGGTCAGCCTCAATGAAATAGAGCAGCCGTAGTCATGGTTCTAAGAAAGACGGTCGGCAGAGGGGCTTGCAGAGGATTTTTCTATAACGTTACTGTAGTGCTTAGTGGGTTTATCTGGTAAAAGAATGATTTGAGACATTTTAATATCTGTTTATTTTGTAATTTACTACCAATTTGAATGCTACTACTTCTTCATTTTCACGATTTCCCATTTTTCGCGTTACACTTTCAATTTCCGCAATTTTTCTCCATTTTCCGTATCGCAGAGGAATGGAGGCTTTAGTTTAGTGATGTCTATAACCGATTGATTTTGTAATGTGTGTATTACACTGATGCGCTTCGAGCACCTTGTTTAGGTGGATATAGCAAAACAGAAATCATAGGTATTGTTATTGGTTTGTTATGTATACTCTCATACCCCTTGAGGGCGTTTATAGAGTTACTAAAATAATAATAATAATAATAATTATTATTATTATTATTATATTATTATTATTATTATTATTATTATTATTATTATTATTATTATTATTATTATTATTATTATTATTATTATTATTGTTGTTATTATTATTATT
>JZLH01S0004353.1:4655-16706 GCA_001188425.1 Eucidaris tribuloides | reverse complement strand
TAGGAGACATCCTTAATGACTAGCTGATATTCAGGCAGCATTCATAAGTTTCTGCCCATAGAGTTAACACGCACTATGCCCAAATGTGTGGCGCAGCAAAAAACACGCCTCCCGGACGAAAGTGACATCGCAATATAGAGTGCGCGCTGCTAGCGCATAAACCATAAACAGCGCTAGCTAGCGCCGCGCTATACGCGCACGTACGTGTGTCAAATACGAATACGGCCGACTGTAGACTTTGTAGTGTTACGGAAGGACAGTTTGCGAGATTTTGCCGTCGAAATTTCATTGTCAAAAGATATTCTGTATTCAGTAGTGAGTAGGAGACTTCTGTTGAGATATGTTTTAGCGTGAAGGTGTGAGTTATTTGAGAGGTGGAGAACAACAGACGTTGTTTCGCCACGAAGCCACGTATCAATTAAGGGCTTACTTCCTTAGTCCCACATACGCAAAATGGACGCTGGTAGTTTCAGAGTGTGACTGCACTCCCGGCTATTCTGGATCTGTCGAAAAGACTCGTTCTATCAGTCAGAGGTCAGACTTTTTGGTGACGGATACATCAGTCAGTACGATTGCAGTGCATTTTGAGAGTATTTTGGCTGGAAAAGGAAAGTTGTACATTTTGTCATGTCATGAATGCTGTCTGAATGTGTTCGTAAATTGTCATCGACAAAACCCGGCCCGGAAAGTATGCAAAACTTTGTTCATTTAACTCACTAACTTGGAATTACTTCTTCAGTGTTGAATGCTTTTTGTGGCAGATGAAAAACGATCAAATCTGGAGTCACAAAGAACACGAACAAGCAGTTCTAGCTCTAGGGGGACTAAGAGAATGAAAAAGCGTAAGGAGTTGGATGCACTCCTTACGATGGCTAACGGAAAGAAAAACGGGAAGAGCAAGCGCTCGAAGGAGGGCCATGAACTACTTCGCTTGGATTCAGACTCAAATTCTTCAGACAATGATGAGTTATTTTTGGCACCAAAGAAGACAGTAATAAGGAGGTTTGTAGATCATTACATTTTTCCAAACAAAACGGCGATCGGTTTTGTAAATCACTCACTGAGCAGTAGGGGCACTGGTCTGTAAACACAGATCGTTTTTGAAAACCAGGATCGTCCCAGTTTATAAGGCCGGGCTTCTTCATACACACACAAACCGGGAAAGTTCAGTCCCCTAACATATCCGGTTTCAAAACGGTTGGTGGGCCATCTTGATGCAGCTCCATGGGAAGACGGTCAAGTCATAAGAAATGATGGTCAACTTGGGGTATCAGATGACAGACTCTATGTTTGGTCCTCTCAAGCCCCGTAACTGTTGTCTAAGCCCGGTAGGGCAAGGTGAAAAAAGTGTCCCCAGAGGACACAATTTGTCTTTGTTTGAGAGGACATCATAGTTTTTTAGGACAATCCTTGTTTACAGACCTGTGCCCCAACTGTTTAGGGGTCCAATTCATTTTAGGTTGCTAACTACAGTGTACGGTTTATTCCATCTACATCTAGTGATGGAATAAACCGCAAGCTGAAGTTAGTAGCCTTGCATAAGTTAGACCCCTAAAATAAAGATCGAAGTTTTTCGCGTTACGGACTTTCCACGGAAATCACAGAATTTCAGGTATAACGTGGAAAACAGCATTTCAGACAAAACTGAAAAAAATCATGCCTAAAAGCCATCAAGAGTAAAATGAATAAATATTCATTGAATAAAACTAAACTAATTTACCAAAAAGATGCCTAATAAAGCCAAAGAAATAATGTGTTACCTGTAAATATGTCCCTAAACCCGAATCAAACCCTCATGGGCCTAGTTAGCTTGACGTTATTTGTGATCTTTCCCAACAAAAATTCAAGTCAGAAAATTGCAAAATTAGAACGCGGAGAAAAACAGAATTTGACATTTGTAAAATGGAGAAAAACAGAATTTGATATTTGTAAAACGGAAAACTTCGGTCTTCCCCCTAAAACCCAGGATTTCTTCAAACATGTACTAATTGTCTCACCTACTTGACACAATTTGTATAATTTCACCCACAGTTTTGCTCTATTTTGCAGGATTCTGGGAAAGATCGAGAGTAAATTTGCCAAGCTGCAATCGAATCTGTATCTTCCTGTTTGAAGCTGTGCACTATGATTTAATTGCAGTATGATTTCAATTTGATATCAACTGGATTCTCAAAGTCTACACAGCATTACCTATTCTTCCATAGGTCTATTGCAGATGCTGATATGGAACCTAAGTTAACCCGTATAGTAATGTGGATCCAGTAATCTGTAGAGAACATGCTAAGAAATTCAAAATTAAAATTTTGATTTTTAAGCCAATTATGTAACTTTGAAGATAAATGTTGAAACTTAGTATGCCACTTTCTGACTATTATATTAAGTCTGCTTAACTTTGTGATTATTAAAGCAAAACAAATTTTGATTAAGTTTGAATGTAATACCCTGTATGGTTTTTTTTTTTGAACTGAGCAATTTTCCTTTTTTTTCAGGTCAGGTTTGTTAGATGAAGATTAATATGGATGCTCCTGTACATGTACTTTCATTTTGTTTCAAGGTGTTATTTGCTTTGTTCAAAGGCAAGCCCAGGAAATAAAAAATCAGAATATTTATGCTCAGCGTCGATCAAGACAATTTTGTGATATCGTAGACTAGGCATTAAGAACAAGTGCCATCTGATCTACAGAGTGTGACATACAGGTAAATTCTAATTTATGAAAAGTCATGCAGCCTTTTACACCTTTGCAGTATGATGGGTGTGAGAATGTTGAATTGTAGGATGATTTCTTCAAGTTTTCTAGACCAACATTATACGTCTCTTCTCAGAGATGGTATTGACATGTTAGGGACAGACTTTTCTAGTTTTCTAGAAACTTCTGACCAGCATACCAGTCGCACTGCAGCACAAAAGGATAATAAAATATTACATGTAATCAAGCCTGCTCTTAAGGTCAAAAGAGTTGTGTATTTAATATGTTGATATTTAATACTAATAGCAGTTTAACTCAACACAAATAAGGTCAGGATATTTTAACCCTAACTGCACGTGGGGGGGGGGGAGCCTGGGAGGCCCCCCCTCGACGTTTCGCGCGATATACCCGCAACGCGAAAAGTTCTCGCCGCGACGTTTCGTCACTTTTTTCCTCGAATCTCCCGCATCGTTTAAGACCATTTTCGCGACGTCCGGGTATGTGGTTCCAGAGTTACGCATAATTTTGTACGTGCATGTCGCACCAAAAATTGCTCAAAAACGTGAATTCATGTACAATTTCAATACAAATTGTGTTTTCAGCCAAAAATCATAAATGTATGAATATTTTTGCTAATACTCATTCATTTTGATTAATTTTATTCTATTTATGGTCGCAACAATGTCGCCGACAAATTTTCTTGAAAAAACAACGAAAAACAAAAGGTCGAAAAAACAAGGAAATACATAAGAAATTGAAAAAACAATAAAATACATAAGGAATAAATTTAGATATCGTACGTTTTTGGTGGTACATTTGCTAAAAACACTACAAAGAGTATCCAGACCAAAAATTAGCACATTTGAAGCTTTATTTAATGATTTAGAGCAAACAGACTGATTTTACTCAAAAATCATGCATAAATTAGCATAATTAATCAAACGACATTATTTTTGTAAAAAATACCAATACAATTTTGTAGAGTATGTGGCAGGCGACGTGCGTGCCGATTTTTGTCGCGATCGCAGTGAGGTCGACGGCCAGAGATCATAAGGGGGAGGGGCTCACGAGGCCCCCAGATTTTTATGGAGCAAATAGCCCATACAAGAAGGTAATGCTGTGATTGTTGTGAAATTCACTGTTGACATACAGTATCACTTAAAAAATCCTTAACTGATCATTAATTACATTATTGTAGACAAACCAACCATTAAAATACAATACCGGATGTATTAAGTGTAAGATAATGCCTCTAAATACTGTCTTGCTTGTAACCTGAAAATGTCAGGTGGTGATACTCTTCTCTTCGTGTCATGATATTTCTGTGTTGTGCTCTGCACATCTGGCATTTCTGTTTCAGGGAATAATTTTGTTTTTATTTCAAAATGAGTTTTAATTAAATTTGTTTTTACTTTGAAAACTGCTCTTACTTTCATGTTTAAAGCCCAAGTATACATGTTGTTTTCATGGATTAGACAAATGTTTTGTCAATCTTGTACATGTATTCTGTTGTCACCCTAGAATCAGAAAACACAGATCATACTGAAAATGGTTTGTACTGACAAATTTTGATCATTGTTTAAATCATTAGAGAACAGGTAGCAGTAATACAGGGTAATTTTTGGGGTCCCAACACCCCCCCCCCCCTCCTCCAAGACATTTTACATTTTGAGTAATTCTCAAAAATGGAAGAGTTTCAGAGAGAGCGATTTCAGGGCATTGAGAGATTATATAATTTAGATCTTGCAAAGAATTTCATTTTTTACCATACTTACATGTAGGCTTTAAAGCCACTGGCTAACATTTACCACAGTTAAAAAAATGTGAGCTACATAATCCTCTACGCTCCAAGTGTCTGATAAAATCTAAAAATGAAGCCCTGAAAAAATTGTATTTTAAAATGATGATTTAGTGCTTTAAAAAAGTGAAAATCTACAAGCAGATTCCCCTGCCTTTTTCTACTCATAGACTTACTGTGTGCAGATGTAGGTTATTTTATCATCCACTGGAGTAGAAATTGTTTATTCATGCATACCTTGCCATTGGCAGCATAACTTTCCAAACTTCTATATTCTAGGGTGTTTATTTGTCCATATGAACACTACTTTGTACGTCGGATATCAAAGTTTGACAATTTTTTTTAAATTGAAGCTCCACAATGTTAGCCTATCACTTTAATTGTTTTAGGATTAGTAAATGACTATTTGTACAGTGCTCTAGTAGTAGGGCCTACACTGTTCATACTAAAAACTAAATCATGTGAACCATGACTACCAGCAACATACCAATACAGTACTTAGGCAACATGTTGGTCATATCACCTCTGTAATTATACCCTTCAGTCCTCTGCTCTGTAATTTGAACTATTTACTGGTACATGTATATCATGCTTGTTTGTGAGTTTCCTTTTCAGAAGGCGATACATGCCTGGACATATTGTCACAAGTGTCATCAAGTATGAAATGGAATATGGTCAATTTCTGGCTGTGAACAGATGAGCAGTTCAACGACAATGTGCCCTGCGTGAATCTTTGTTACCCCCCTCCCCTTTAGTTGAAAACATCTTATCATTCACATCTACATGTACAGTGTTTGTGTAGGCCTACATATACGCCTTATTATGTCTTCTTCCACTTCCCAAATGATGGAGGATTCTCAAATAAGCAACTCAACCACTTTTTAGATGAAAGTGTGGAGAACTCCCCATTGTTTTTGTAGACAAATTTTCACTTATAATTCAGAATTTTTGTGAAATATCTTGCATTGTATTTCCTCTTCTTGCTTGTTGTACAAGTATGTCCTACATGTAGCAAAATGATTCTACATGTTTTTTTTAATATATTTTTGTGATTACATTTATTTCAGAAAAATTCTAGTTTGTGAACAGTTGTGGTGGGTCATAGCAGGTTGCAGAACATATTTTTTTAAAAATTTTGAAAAATATACATGTATGATGCATATTTTAACAAAATTCAGACCAGCTTAATTCCTTACAATGATATCGGAAGAAAAGTGAAGACTTGTAAGAAATGCATTCATCTATATACATGTACATGTAGATATACAACCAAGTAAACTTCTAGTGTTGAGTCCAAATTGCATTGACATTCTTTACAATGTTGGGTAGATTTCTAATCAAATTGTTGGCATAAAAAAATACATGTACTGTACATGTATGTGATCATGTTTACTGTGTAAAACATAAAAAAAGGTGTACTACAGTTACAAATTGTAATAGTTGTTTCATTGTAGAAATTTCTATTGACCATTTTAATATTTTTACTTTTTTGGCAAGCTGGGGGGGGGGGGGGGGTCAACAATCAACATCTACATGTACAGTAAAGCAGAGTTCATTAGCAGGTGCCATGCATTGTACGTGTACTAATAATTAATTATTTAGGGCACTTTTATTTTGTAAAATTTTGTAAAATTTTGTATATAAAACAGAAACGTGTGCAATGTTTCATGGCATCTGGATAAAAAACACCAGTTACATGTACATGTATGCAGTTAAAGTGAACCTACATTGTAGGCCAAATGAAACAACAAAGGAAATTCATCGTGAATACCTTGCATACGTATACATGTACATGTACCTGTGAATTCCAATACATGTAGCACGAGACATTATTACTGTACCTGCAAAACTATTTTGCCTGAAACTTGATCTTAGTTTAGTTCTAGAGGTCTTGAATAAGTGCTGCACTCTGGTTGAAAAACAAAATAAGAACTTGCTCATAAACACCATGCACACCTACTGTACAGACATTAGACAAATTTTAAGAAGAACTTCAACTTTCCCCAATCATGAATACAGACTCAACGAATCCAGAACATATTTTAGAAACTCAACAGTCAAGTTTGAGCACATTCTGGGCAAGTGGGCATTACATGTATGTCCATTTGAACCCCTCAAAAAAGTTCTGCCACTCAACTTTGGGCATTGATATTTCTCGTGGTATTAGAGTATAATTCTTGATATTGGTATCATTGAAAAGCCTGTCTATTTCCCTTTACAATGATACCTCATTTGCCGTGATTATGGATTCATGGAATGTGCAAGACACTTCAATAAGGGTCCAGGTGAAAAGTGAAAAGCTGCAAAATGCAATTGTTATCACTACCAGTTCATGAATTCATTTGTGAATGTACATGTAGAGTGGATTGTGTTTAATGATGTTATGCTCTTTAATGAAGTGTTTCACATTTTGTTTTGAATATGAAATGAGTAATTGTGAAATTATCTTTGTGTTTGGATTCTGACCATTTTTCAAGGTCCCCTCCATCGATCAACACATGACACTTCACTAAAGACCATCACAACATCATTAAACACAATTCACTCTCCATTACAAATGCATGCTGAACTGGTGTGCATTTTTGCAGTTTTTTGCTTTTGACTTGGCCCTTTATTGAAATGTCTTGCACATTCAATGAATCCATCATAGCAAAAGTATCATTGTAAAGGGAAATAAACAGGCCTTTCAATGACAGATGCTTTGATACCAAGAGAAATATCAATGCTCAAAGCTGAGTTGCAGAACTTGTTTTGAGGGGTTTAAAAACATTTAAAAGAAAGGAATTTCATTTTTTTTAACCAAAACTATACTGGGGCTTTAAGGCCAAGCTTCTGATTGTTCCCTCACTCACATCAACTCTCTCTTGAGTTTCAAGCTTGCCGAGTGTGTTTTTACATGAACATGATGAATAGTCATTTGTGACCATGAAACTCTCCAACTGCTATGAAAACAGTGTCTGTGACAGCCTCCTTAGTTCCCACCCTGTATAGTAATGGTACTACACTTCTATAGATCGCATCACTGTGTGTTTAGTTATGGAGATCAACCATATCGTGGTGGCACCAGCGCAAGCTGTTTACAAAATGAGGTCAATGCATTAAAATGAAATCAGGATGTACATGTAGGTACATGTACATGTACAGTGTACAGTGTGTGCAATACTAGAATTGTTTGAATGGAACTAGCCAATTAGAGTACTCACACCTCTACGTATAAATGAAAAAAAAAATGGCAATTTCTTATGTAAAAAAGAGTGTACATGTACACGGTATGGGCTTTTACCCCGGGCTTTTACTAAGCAGTCAGGTCATGTCGCGTTCAAAATTACTCGCGTTTGGCTTTTGGTGAATTTTTTTTTGTAATAATGGTGTCTTCAAGTGGACAAACACGCTGGAAAAAAGATAAAATCGTAATTTAAAAATTCGTATCAACTCGGTAAACAGTGTGAAAAAATAAACAAACAAAAAAGTCTTTTGGTATGTGTAGATTATTTTTTTTTACTAACTCTGAGCATGAATAAACATGCCATTATGCAACTAACAACAACAAACAAGGAATGCTTGCCATGCACACAAAAAGCCATCATGCAATCAACAAGACACACCTGGGTTTAGAATTTTCTCTGTTCCCCAGACTCATAAACAAAATTCCAACCCCTGCAATGTACACTAAAAACCTGTAGATTCTCTAGTACCCAAACTCATTTGTGCAATACACACTGAACACCTGTATTTGGTTTGTGAGTTTCTTTTCTGTTACCTCCAGCATTAATACACAAACACAATTGGAATCAAAAGTGAGAAATACCTGCATTCTAGAATATGACATGTATGTGCTTGACTGTGCTTCAGTATGTTCCCGTCATTAGATACGTAACTCAACTTTTAAATTACGATTTTTTGATTTTCCCAGCGTGTTTGTCTGTTTGAAGACACCATTACAAAACAATTCACACCAAAATCCGAAACGCAAGTAATTTCGAGTGCGACACGACCCGACTGTTTAGTAAAAGCCCACTGTACATGTACACGTATGTGTAATGTACACTACTGTACATATACATTGTAAGTTGATTTTTTTTGCTTGAATTCTTTAAAGTGATAGGCTAACATTGCGGAGCTTCACTTTTAAATATTATCAAACTTTGATATCTGAGCTACATGGTAGTGTTCAAATGGACAAATAAACACCCTACAATACAAAAGTTTGGAAAGTTACACTGCCAATGGCAAATTATGCATGAATAAACAATTAAAACTCGGGGCGAGTTTTAATAGCCTAGGTGTACACACAGTAAGTCTATGGGAGGAAATGGGCAAGTGAATCTTGTCAACTTACGATTTTCACTTTTTTAAAACACTAAATAATCATTTTGAAATACAATTTTTTTTCAGTGCTTCATTTTTAGACCTCATCAAAGACACTGGTAGCATGGGGAATCCTGTGGCTCAGATTTTTTTTAACTGTGGTAAATGTTAGCCAATACCTTTAATTGTACATAATTATAAAGCATTCCATTGTACAGTCAGTGTACTAGGTACACATAAAACAAATGTTAAAATTGCATAGAATAATGATGAATTACTGATATGATGACTCGTCATACAGTATCTTTGGTTCATTAGAAAAACAATTTATACAAGTCATGTGATACACATGCACTGTATATTTACTGAAGTCCAGGCCTACATAGTTTTTGCATGATGACTTTTAGTGGTGAAATTTTTCATTTCTCTTTCCAGCCTCAAGCTAATAAACGCATACCATAATAATATTGAGTGAGGTGGCGAGGTATGAAATGACTGCAACGAATGAGACGGTTGACCCGTTATAAAATGACAAGTTTGATTGTAAATTAATTGGGCAGCGAACTGTAGAAAGCCTTGACTTTGTTCGTCTGTGACTCGTCCAATTTAGGTTAAATGTTTCATAAAATTGGCAATATGCCACGAGCATCTCCAACTTTCTCGTATCATGCTAAAATTAGTTTTTGGAATCGTTCGCACAGATGAGAGTTTTTTTTTTTTTTTATTGCACGTACGATTTCGGATGTGAAATTCAGTATTGCATTTCCAGTGCATTCATGTCAGTTGAAATTGCAAATGATACTTCTTTGTAGAATCATTGTGCAGTGGCACTAAAGACAAATATTATCTTTAGTTCCAAGTTTTAGACAGAAGTAATATATGAAATTGCATTTCTATCCTTCAAATCAAAGTCTAGCTATAGCAGGGGAAAAAATTAAAATTGTTTTTTCATTGGTAATTTTCCTGTTTCAGTGCTTACCAGACACTCTTTTGTATTGAACCCTGTGACAATTTATGGGGGCTCTTTTACACATGGCTCTTTTGCCATTTCGGGAGCAAAATTGCCCCATGCCCCTGAATCCTGTGTATATGTTTCCACCTGAGCTATAGGGAATTGAGATCGCGCACATTTATGCAGGCCTCAATTTTGTGTTCTCAATTGTACCTTTTTAATACCAAAAAAAAAAATATTTTCATGGAGAAAAAAAAATCCTGAAATGTACATTACTGGTATACTGTATGTACAGTATTACGCTGTATCTATTGGAAGGATTACACAGTTCTATCTAATCTACAGCAATTATCATTCACAATTTTCTCCTTTGACAACCTTGGAGGACACATGGTGTGAATGACACTCGGGGACCTACAACTTAATTTCATTAATTTTGTTTCTGTCTCACTTGACAAGATAATTAAGAACCTCAGTTGTTTCATGACACCTTTACCCAGTTTTCCATCCTGCCCTTCCTTGTACTGTTCGTACATCATGCGGTTTCCGTCATACAAAACTGTTGGAAGGGGTATCAATCAAGGTGGAAATTGTCATCTACAATTAATTAAAAAAGAGGCCTCCCATATTACTTGTGTAACTTCGTCACAGGGATATAAAGTCTCAGATTTGTAAATTTTGCAGATTTGGTCTCATAATTGTTGAGTCAATTTGTCACATAATATTTTTACATACTGGTAGAACCTGCATAATTTCACAAACTTTTTCTGAAAGGACAAAACTCCAAATGAACCATTTGTTCTCATAATTTATTATACATTTTTCTATTTGTTATGTAACAGTACATTGTACAAGTGCATGTAGTATCATGGTGTACCTAGTACCTACAGTAGGTCAATTCATGTATTTATGCAGGGCTCGACACTAGCACTTGCCCGCTTGCCTGGGGCAAGTAAAATTTCATGTGGGGCAAGTAAAAGTCCAAATGTTAAACTTTACTTGCCCGATTGGGCAAGTAAAATTTTGATCATGAAATGAGCAAACTATGTCCATAAACAATAAAAACATGTCTAAATTTTTGTGTTCAGGTCTATTTCAATGTTATTTCGTTCATTGTATTTAATTTTATGACTCAACTTCATAAATCACACCTATTGTAACCCCAGAATCAAAATAATAAATGTCCAATGCTATAAAAAGCCTTATTGTTTAAATTTAGTGAGAAATCATTTTTAATGTGTTTGTTTATTATCGGGCAAGTAAATCTTTCATTCGGGCAAGTAAAAATCTAAAAGTAATAATTTCTCTTGCCCGATGGGCAAAGCTGGCAAAAAAGTTAGTGTGGAGCCCTGATTTATGGTCCATTTCTGTTGAGTTTGTAGAGCTACCAGCTAAAGTACGCCTACGAAACAGTAGCCCTATATGTTTTTTGTAACATTTGTTTGTTTGTTTGTTTTTTTCAGGAAAAAAATAATTTGATAACAAATAGAAACAAACAGACCAAACCTATTGATATTCCATGACAAAGCCCACCAATTGTCCCTGATTCTACATGAATTTTCTGGAAATATACTACATGTAAGCTTTCCACATGCTGCAAAACAAAATTTGAATAGCTACATGTACATGTACACCGTATACAGCATGTCTCTGATTAATGAAAGATTTCACCTTATTGTGGTATAATTATTTCCCTGATTGCTACTTGAAAAATATCCCTGACTAAAACATGAATAATATATACATGCTGAATATTTCAGGGTGGTTTTATTTTTGCAATTTCATGATGAAACAAACACAAAAAAATGTCCATGAATGCAAATTATATAATAAAATGGAGCACATGTACATGTACATGTACAATGGAAAATTTGATGACACCTTAATTGATAAATGGGCATACAGTACAGCATCTGTTGTCTGTTCAGGTGGCTGGCCAAGGCCCTTTTGTTGATGTTAAAGCCCAAGTTTAGTTTTGGGGATATTTTGTTATTTGAAAGCTTTATGCCCCAAAGTCATAACCCTGCAATAATAGATTCTGAATGTCTTTAGTTTTTTTTTATTAGTTAATGAAAAATCTCGGGGGGACCCCCGAGATTTTCGACTATATTTTATATTACAGCATCCAAAGGGTTAAAAAGGCTTTAAGGTTACATGTGTTATACCTCATCTGAAAGAGCAGACTCTGCTCTATCAGATGAGGTATAGCTCATATAACCTTCTTAACCCTTTGGATGCTATAATGTAAAATATAGCTGAAAATGTCAGGGGTCCCCCCAACATTTTTCAATAATTAATTTGAAAAA
>JZLH01S0004338.1:9792-23032 GCA_001188425.1 Eucidaris tribuloides | reverse complement strand
GGGAATTTTTCAATTCGTTCGCGGTACGCAATGCCAATTCGTCATAGTGTGACGAGGCCTTAAGACAAATAACACTTGCATGTTTACCTTATAAAATATAAAAGTCTATACTTTTTATTAGCAAGATTATTTTTTTAGCGTTTTAGACGTATTTTTTTTTAGGGGGGGGGGTCACATTTCTATTTGTCACAATATCTAATTAATGCCAGAATAACCACATTTTATATTTAGACCTATATGCTGGAAGAGTAGCAAATTCTTATATGGGGAGGGTGAGTCAGGGATCACCCCCAAAGCAGAACGTGACGTTTTTCTTACTTATACCCCTACTAAAAAGTTGAAAAAATGTAAAATCCTTAAAACATAACGCAAAAATGTGCTTAAATAGTAGCGCGAGGCACTACGTAACCATGACACATACACAATATTCAATTTTGCGGCACACCTCGCACAAGAAATCGCTATTGTGTATTGCAGTATTTGCGCGCGTAGCGCGAAGAAAATTTTGACATTATTTTTATTACCACGCCAATGAAAATATTGGGGCAAATATATTGTTTTGCTCCGCTTCCCTAGAAAAAAAAATGATAAATTGAAAAATTATATGTTTAAAAAGCAGCGCAAACACTGCAAAACCATTAATTGTATTATTCTATATTACCACGCCAATGAAAATATCAGGGCAGACATAATGTATTGCTCCCCCTTCCCCCCCCCCAAGAAAAATAAATATATATATATATGTTTTACGAGCATCGTAAGGCACTACAAAACATTAAACCTACACAATGTTCTCGGGGGGGTCGCTCTTTGCGAGAAAAATTGTTAACATATATGTTACTGTAATTTTGCGCGCAAAGCGCGCCGAAAATTTTAACATTTTCCTTACTTTTGCCCCTACAAATAAACTGACAAATTGAATCTTTCTTAAAACGTAATGCAAGAATGGCACAAAGCACTATAAAATCATTACACTTACACAATGTTCAAGTTCTTGCGCGCTTTGCGAAAAAAAATGTCAGCATGTGTATTATTGCACTTCTGCGCGCGAAGCGCACCGAAAATGTTGACATTTGTCTTACTTTTGCCCCCCCCCACCAACAAAGAAACTGACAAATTGAATCATTCTTAAATCGTCATGCAAGAATAGCGCAAGACATTACAAACCATTGAACTATTACACAATATTAAATTTTGCGACACGCTTTATGCAAAACATGACTAGTCTATATTGCAAGTTTGCGCGCGGGCACGCCGAAAATGTTGACATTTTATTACCACTCCAATGAAAATATCCCCCCCCCATCCGAGAAATGGATTAACCTTTGGTTGCCCGCGGGGGAACTCCCCGACACCCCCCCCCTCGCCTGGTTACCGGCCTGAAAACCATTAAACTGTTAATATTCAATTTTGCGGCTTGCCTCGCGCCGAAAATAGGGGCATGTTATTATCACACCACTAATATTGGGGCAAATATGTTGTTTTGCTCCCACATCAAAAAATAACAAAATTGTACAAAACACAGCAAGGCTCTAAAAAAAAACACGTTAAAATTACACAATGTTCCAAATTTGGACATCTTTGTTACTTCGGCTCCCATTCACAAATTGGAAAATTCTCAAAACATAATGCAAGAATATGTTTAAAAAAGTACCGCAAGGCAGTACAAAACCATTAAACTTTCACAATATTCAATTTTGTGGCGCGCCTCACGCCAAAAATTGCGCTCAGAAAAGTGAGCGCCTCGAAAATTGTGACATTTTAGCCAGTGAAAATATTGGGCAAACATATTGTTTTGTTCCCCCCCCCCTCCCCCCGAAAAAGCTGACAAATTGTAAATATCTATGTTTAAAGAGCGGTGCAAGGCACTAAAACAATAAAACTTACCCAATCTTCAATTTTGTGGCGCGCTTGGCGCGAGCTTACGATGTAATTTTCCGCGCGAATTGCACTAACAATTTTGACATTCATTGCCACACCAATGAAAATATTGGGCAAACACAATGGTTGGCCCCCACCCTCCCCCCCCCAAAAAAAACCCTGACAAATTGAAAAGATGTATGTTTAAAAACCCCGCGCAATGCACTACAAAACAATGTTTAATTTTTTGCGCGCTTTTTGAGAAAAATTGTTAGCATATAGTATAGTATTGCAATTTTGCTTGCCGAACGTGCCGAAAATTTGTACATCTTTAATATAATTATGCCCTATTCAAATATTTACAAATTCTCAATATTTAATGCAAGAATATGTTTAAAAAGTAGCACAAGCACTACATACAAAGCTATTAAATTGTCACAATATTCAATTTTGCGGTGCGCCTCACGCAAAAAAAAATGCAATCCCGTATTAAGCGCGCCAAAAACTGTGACATTTTATTACCACGCTAGCGAAAATATTGGGCAATCATATTTTTCCCCCCCCCCAAAAAAAACCCTGACAAATTGAAAAATTAAATTTTAATTAGCAGCGTAAGGCACTAAAAAAATGCACTTATTTTGCGGCACGCTTTTCGTGATTCTATTTTTTATTTTGAGCGCGGAGCGCGCTAAAAATTGTACCAGTATATGAACTCGCCAATGAAAATATTGGGGAAAACATATTGTTTTGTTCCCCCCCCCCAAAAAAAAAACCTGACAAATTGTAAAAATCATTTTTTTTTTTCAAAAAGCAGTGCAAGGCACCAAAACAAATTAAAATTACACAACCTTCAATTTTATTACCACGCCAATAAAAATATTGGAGCAAACATATTGTTTTGCCCCCACTAAAAAGAAAACCCAAGCAAATTGAAAAGATATAATGTTTATCAAGCCAGCACAAGGCACCACAAAACAATTAAAGTTGCATATGCAGACAATGTTCAATTTTTGCGCGCTTTTCGAGAAAATTGTTAACATATACATTTACCTCCCCCTCCTCTACAAAGAAATTACAAATTGGTATTACACCAATAAAAATCAGATTTTCTTTTCCTAAACAGAACTTGTTTGTAAACCTCATTTTATGCCATAGTAATACAATGTATTTAACTTAGAATCAAATAAAAAAAATCGCCAAAAACATACTCTTTCAGAAATTTTGAAACATTTTATCACCAGTGAATTAGATAAATTGATATACTATATGGTGGTAGTAATGAATGACAATGTATATTGCACTGCATTGTTATCCAGATCTATATTATCATATAACTGTTGTATTGCTGTTATCCTAGTATATCAACCAGGTCGGGAAAGCTGATGCCCCTATAACATTGGGTTTCTTTTCAGTTTAGTTAGATCATTCTTTTCTCTGAGCGTGTGAATTAAAAATATTAGACATGTTATTGCATGATAATCCAGAGATGAACAACAAGTTATTTATTATTCATTTATTATTTTCCATTCAACAAACTTGTGAATGCTGGCAAATCGCCTTGAATCAGCACTATACACACTCTTAGAAGAACACTCTCCCTTATCAGTGGAGTCAAATCAATCTTTCCCAAATATTCACCAATTCCACTTTCCGTGGAATATCCCTATTGTCTGTGAACATTGCATTCATTAAATTGTAGAAGACAGTAAACTCTGGGTTCGCCATGAAATAATGACAAAGTTTGATGCACGTTACTTTTTCCCAAGCACCAAGCAAAGTATTTAAAAATGTGAATATGAAAATATTTTGTTCAGGCATTGGCATTTTATATATATATATATTTTTTTAATTTCTGTACTGTTGCTTGATATGTCAGCACAGCTTTATGTAATCTGCTTTATCCAAACTTATATTTAATTTATTTCCTTTATAAGTTTGACAGAACACCTACACTTACACTTATCCCAACCATGCTTGTCCTAATAACTATTTGTTATCTGCCCTTAAAATGACCAATCATGCATTCAACACAGTCTATCTCAATATTTTATTTTGCCTTCAGGATTTGGAAGCAGCTGATCCCAACACCGTCATCAGTCAAGTCAAAGAACTGAAGGTGGATGGCAAGTCTCTCCCTGATCTCTGTGGCATTGGCCTTCTGAGAATGTGCCCACATGTACACAAGGTGGAGCTGTCTTGTGAGGGCGATATAACACCTGCCACTCTTGAGTATCTACAGTTACGAGGACTGACTGAACTTGAACTCAGGGGCAGATATCCAGGGTCTATACCATATCTGATGGGCTGTCCATCTTTCTGTCAGTCATTGATGGAGTCTTGGACACAACTTGTCAAACTAACGTTCAATGACATTCAACTTGGTAATGATAATGCAACATCCATCATACATATAGCAAGGGGACATCCACGACTCACTACTGTCAGGTAAGATGACTTTTCTCCATGAAATTTGCCACATCCTTTATAGTATATGCATACTTATGTTAACGCATTTTGAAGAGAAGCAAATCAATTTATTTTGTTTCTATTACACATTCAGTTCAGCATGTATGCACTCCTGCGGTATATTATACTATCTATTAGGACACGGCAGATAGAGTTTAGAATAATTTGATAATTGATCTAGTTTGTGGGGTGATTTTTGTACCTAAATGTAATAAAATCTAAATCTGATCTATTTGGGAATATCTTTCTTGCATACGGATCAATAACTTAAAGTTGGATGTACTAGTTCTGTATATACATTTTCAGAGTATTTACAGAAAGGGCAGTGAATGCATTTCATACATGATAACACATTCACGACAACCGTCGGTAATTTCCAATTATGTTAAAACCATGTCCTACATCAAGCTCATGTGTGTATGTATTACCTTGTCCACTAAAATTTAAGTATTTGATTTGAATAAATGAAATTGTTTGTCATATAGATTTGAAAACCTGTGATTTTTGGTAAACGTTGAAAGTGAATTTATGATAAAGTCATGCGATTTAGGTAGATTAACTTTCTTCAGTACATTAACGAGGTTCACTCAGATAGTATGTTGTCCAAGGGGGCCATTACTTTATGTTCTTTTCACGTATCTCTTCTTTGGAGGATGACCCGATGTGGTACTAACGACGACTTAGATCCATGGTGTGAAGTAATCAGAGGGGAAGGAAAGTTGACTCTGACCATCGAGCATGGACCGGTCAGTATCTGAAAGTTATTCTACCATGCAAGAAAAAGTATTATACCTTGATACACATGGGTTTCACATAATTTTCTTCCTTTAGCTGACAAACAATTCAACTGTTTACACAATATTTTCAATTTCCTATTTATGCAGTCAAATATTCATTAACTTTTAATTCGGTTTACCCTATACAGCATGGCCCAGAAAGAATGCTACACATGCGATCGGTAATCTTCTACATCATCTACAAAACGCCATTGGTGATTATTTCATGGGTTAGAACATTCTTTTTCCAACAAAATGATACTATTATCATTAATTTTGATTGAGGTGTTAAGATCTTAGGGCTATTTTTCTGAAGCATTGTAATTTCCTGAATTTGCTTTTTTTTTAAACTCCAGCGATCATCAGAACACCGAAATATTCTCGCGTTACAGCATGCCATAGAATAAGCATCGTCGAGACAAAGGGCAGGAATGCCCTCGCTTTTATAAAGAAGACGACGTGAGCTACATCTCCATTGTCATCACGGTTTGCCTGGTATGGCACGCTGAGACGCGAGAATATGTCGGTGTTCAAATGACCGCTGCAGATGAAAAATTGGCAAATTTTGGGAAACGACATTGCCTCGGAAAAATGGCCGCAGGGCCCAAACGAATGACTCAACATCAATGATCATGGTATCATATTGTTGGAAAAATAATGTTCTAACTGCTGAAACAAAAACCAATGACATATTGCAGATGATGTTGAAGAAATTAGCGATCGCAGCTGTAGCATTCTTTCTGGGCCACCTTGTATAGTTGGTACTATAGGAAAGAAGCAGTGTTTTTTTTTATTCATGTATTCATCAAAAGAGATCAGTGACAACAAAAAATTAAATTGTGGAAGAAACTACATCAGAATGAGTCAGTGGAGTATTCTGGATGCTTGCATTATCTTACAATGAATGATCACTTGCTGTCTGAAAAATTAAAGTTAGTTTAGTTTTATGATACTTTTAGAAAAGAAGCATTTAAGAATGTTTGTCTCATGTGTCCCTTGTTTAACTGGATGACCAATCATCGCACAAGCAATAATCATTGAAATCAGAAAATTAAATTTCTTATCTTAATAATAGAAAGAGTGTTTAGTTATTCCTTTGTTTGTACTGATTGATTTATATATTTATTTATCTATTCATGCATTTATTATTATTATTTGGTATTATTTTTCACATATTTATATATAACAAATATTAATGAAATGAGGTCTTATAATTATTGTGATGCCCAAGTTCTCCTTAACGAAAATATAGGAACTATTTGATATTTACCTGCGGGTTATTCCACTCTTTGGATGGGCGGGGGCATTAAAATAAAGTCAATATTTTGGCACGTGTGAACGCGGTACGATACGAAAGTGTGATTTTTATGTTACAGTTTTTCTCGTTATTATAATTATTATTTATTTATTTATATTTATTTATTAACGGTATACATAGCTCATGCTTGGCAGCCCGAAGGCTGAATTACGCATGGCACACAATATTGGACCATGTATCCTTCAGCAAGGCAGCAGCTATACAGCGCCATAGAATGTTAGTGTTGGAATGGCCATCACACCGGGTTTTCATCCTTCTGTTTTTGATGAAGTGTGTGGGTTCTTTAACGTGCTGAGGTGTTTACGTTACGTTAGACGTTGTTTATTTTTCCTAAGTGATACAAATATTCTTGCAAATGAGTCATGTTTCAGAATGTGTTGTCCATTTCAATGCATTTAGTGTAATATATTATCTTGCTGATTTTATACCCCTTCATCTTGATTGCATGAAGTATTAAATAATCAAAGGTGAGGTCAATTTTGTAAAAACTTCGTAAATTTATGTTGAAATTCTTGGTCATTCGTTTATGTACTTTTTGCTTATTGTGACATTCGTCTTACAGCCAAATGGTGAGGACTGGTATGAGTACTGGGATGAGGACTGGGATGAAGACTGGAATGAGGACTGGTATGTGGACTGATACAGTGTATTCTCGATGAGTGTCGGGTACCAGTACCAGCAGCTGTATAGCCTTTTGACATGGCCCTCTTGCTGTGATGTGCGAGCGAAGCGAGCCAGCCGAGCGCGGTAGCGCGAGGGCCTTTTTGAGATCTGCTTGGCATCCGAAAAAGTAATTATTATTCATAACCACAGGAACGACCGATCTCTGTTCGAATCAACCAATGAAATTGCGCTACGATTCACTGTCTTGGCCTTGTCAACTATTCGGTGGGTTGAAAGAAATTCCTTCAGTGTTGGTTTCTATAATACATATACCATCAAACACCAAATTAGTACACGTTCATTGTTTGAACAGAGTATTTGAAGCATTTTTCTTTAAATTTAGTTTCGTAAGGTCCAATTTGGCGTGCAAAATTCTGCGTTTGTGAATCATTTCGCCTAATGATATAGTGAACCCTTCCAGATCGTTTCGTGTTACAGCAACAGTCTGTACGAACATGGTCCTAGTATGATTGCATATTCAACGTAGGATCAAGTAGACAGACACGCTGATTGGTTGATATTTGCTACCCAAAATAGGGTAGCAAAATTCGGTAATTCAAAGGTTTAACATAAGAATTGGAATCAGATCTCAAAAGGCCCTCGCGCTGGCGCGCCCGGCTGGGCTCGCTTCGCTCGCCCGTAATGTATACAGCGAGAGGGCCTAGCAGCTGTATGGAAATCATCAAGGATGGTGAAATGATGAGACACATCGTGGAATGTGATGGGTGGTAGACGTGAATAAAACTCATGGCTAATACCTAAAGACAGGAGACACAGGATGATGTGATGATGAGACACATCGTGATATGTGATGGGTGGTAGACGGTGGTAGACGCGTATTAAACCCCGGGATTCAGAGGATAGATGTGGTAGGGTGAAGGCTAGCATCTCCTAGGAGACACAGGATAATGTAATGATGAGACACGTCGTGGTTTGTGATGGGTGGTAGGCGGTGGTAGACGCGTATTAAACCCCGGGATTCAGGGGATTATGTGGTAGGGTGATGGCTAGCATGTCATGACAGGAGGCACAGAATGATGTAATGATGAGACACACCGTGGTATGATGTGGTGGTAGATCCGAGTTATACCACGGCGTTCACGTGATAGAATGATGGTTAGCATCTCATGACAGGAGACACAGAATAATGTAATGACGAGACACATCGGGGTATGTGATGGGTGGTAGACGCGTATTAAACCCAGGATTCAGAGGACAGATGTGGTAGGGTGATGGCTAGCATCTCCTAGGAGACACAGGATAATGTAATGATGAGACACCTCGTGGTTTGTGATGGGTGGTAGACGGTGGTAGACGCGTATTAAACCCCGGGATTCAGGGGATATATGTGGTAGGGTGATGGCTAGCATCTCTCAGGAGACACAGGATAGTGTAATGATGAGACACATCATTGTTTGTGATGGGTGGTAGACCGGGGTTTCCCCCCAGGATTCAGGGGACGATGTGGTAGAGTGATGACTAGCATCTCAAGACAAAAGATGATTGGAATGAAATGACCTCATTACATTGATATCAAGAGCGATTTAGGAAGAGGTACATACCGTACATTAGTAGAATGAAGATCAACACAGAGAGTGGCATAGAGAGAGAACATGTGATGTATCACTGTAAGACAGTGACATAATGATTGTGATGTAATATAACAATTGTATCTAATGTTGCAGAGAATATCAAGATATTTGAAGTGGTGTAGAAACTGTCAGACATGACAGGAACAAACTGCCGGCCTAAGATATCGACTATACATTGTTTCTTCCCCAAAATGGTCCGATCGGAAATAATTTTATTAATGTATACAAATCATATACAACCCATCAAGTTGGGTATTGTAATCAAACTAAAACAACATACTTTCCAGTGCAATTTGTTTCATTTCATTAGGTTGTGTCAGTTCTGAGATATACTGACTGAATTATGTGCAATGACGCAAAATCGCGTCCCAGTATACAGTCCCAGTATACAGTATGTGCCATATATATGCATGCAGTTTCTGCATATTGTTTAACAAAGAAACCCCAAAAGTGTGATTTTTATGTTACAGTTTTGCTCGTTATTATAATTACGTTGTGATACAAATATTCTTGCAAATGAATCATGTTTCACAATGTGTTGTCAGTTTCATTGGATTTAGTGTAATAGATTATCTTGCTGATTGTATACCCCTCTTTCATGTTTACATGAAGTATCAAATAATCAAAGGTGACTCAAATTTGTGAAAACTACGTAAATTTATATTGAAATTGTTGCTCATTTGTTTATGCATATTTTCTGATTGTAACATTCGTTTTACAGCCATGGTTGTGTAAGGACTGGGATGAGGACTGATACAGTGTACTCTTGATGACTGTCGGGTACCAGTACCAGCAGCTGTATGAAAGGCATCAAGGATGATGTCATGGATGAGACACACCGTAGAATGTGATGGGTGATAGACGTGAATAAAACTTATGGCTAGCACTTTAAAGCCCAAGTTTAGTTTTGGGAATTTTTTGTTATTTGAAAGCTTTAAAGCCTTTTTAACCCTTTGGATGCTATAATATAAAATATAGTTAATATAGTTAATATAGTGATATATATATATAGTTAATATAGTAAACAAATTTACCATGCACTGAGAGGCTCCAGTGGAAATTATGGATTCTGAGGTGACTGGCATAGCACTTATTTTCTGAGGGCCGCAAGCCCGAAGAAAATAGTACTATTATGCCAGTCACCGAAGATAATCCATAATTTCACTGGAGCCTCGAGAAAGGTGCATGGTATATTTGATTATATCCTAGATCAAAAAATCCAAATAACGAAGTCTGAAAGAGATGATTTGAACAAAGAAAGTTTGAATAAGATATGAACTCACCATTCACACATCTATGTTGGAGATAACATCTGCGTGCTCAAATTTCCTCAAAATGTTGAACATATCATATATCCAAAATGGCAAAATATTCCAACGATGTTCAAAGCAAAATCATAACATGCAGGTATTTACATTCCAACGATGAAACTAAAAGTCATAACATATTTACGTAGTTTTCAACACTTTGTGTGCTTATTTGTTGTAAATGTTCACCACACAACAATGAAAGTGGAAGTGTGGTTGGCTGCTAGTGAGATAAAAATTACAGTTTAAACGTCTGTGATCTCCGTAAAAATAATCCATGACCATGGGCGCAGCCATGTTTGTTGTTATCAGAAACGACCTTCGACCTGGCTGGCAGCAGCTCAGCGTTGCCTACAATAATTTGGGGCATGGTGCAGTGTTGCGATCCGCATTCATTCGACCAGAGGTAACGTAAGTATACACGTCGCAGGCACACAGCTGCGGAGAGTCTACGCAATCTCAATGCTTGGTGTCATGACGTCACGATATCGGTATAGGCGAAATTATCCGATATCGTGACGTCACGATTCTGGGATATCCACCTTCCGGCAGAGCTCAGTGGATGGTGAAACTATTTCATGTCACGTGAGCCACCCTTGACAATCACTACAAGGATATTTTTTGATCTAGGATATAATTATATATATATAAATAAAAAAAAACTAAAGACATTCAGAATCTCTTATTGCAGGGTATGACTTTGGGGCATAAAGCTTTCAAAAACAAAAAATTCCCAAAACTAAACTTCGGCTTTAAGACAGGAGACACAGGATGATGTAATGATGAGACACATGTGATATGTGATGGGTGGTAGAGACGTGGTAGAACGCGTATTAAACCTCGGGATTCAGAGGATAGATGTGGTAGGGTGATGGCTAGCATCTCCTAGGAGACACAGGATGATGTAATGATGAGCACATCGTGTTGTGATGGATGGTAGACGGTGTAGACGCGAATTAATCGCCCGGATTCAGATCGAGAATAATGATGGTCATCGGCCCTGGGAAGCGGGGGTGCTGGTGGTGCTGAAAGCAACCCCTAGAAAATTTCAGGGGGGCGCAGGCACCCGCCTGCAAAAAGACGGTGTTATGTGTAGTTCTTTTCAAATTTGGCCGCGAAAATTTTTCCGCCGTACACCCACTGTATCTCCCACTTTGGCCGCGAATTTTGGGCGTGAATTTTGTTTTTTTGCCCGCGAAAAACTTTCCACCGAATCCCCCCCCACCACCACCACCCCAAAACCACGCCCCACGCACCACACCCCAAAACCACCCCCCAACCACGGACCACCCCACCCCACCACCACCACACCACCAGCACTCACTGAGCGACTTTTGAGCTGTTGATTTGGCCGTGAAAAAAATTTCTGGCCGCGAAAAATTTGGAAAGACATCTTTTGTGCACCCGCCATTTTTAATTTATTCCTAACACTAACATAATCGTAGTTCACAATTTTTTTTACGCTTTTTTCACGGGGTCCGGTTAGAATTTGAACCCACGACATATGACCTTACTTACCTGCTCCCCTACGCCGCACGCCAAAACGGACTACTGGCAATATAGGCTTTCTCAATATATCTATCCAAGATATAGACTGTCATGGTTTGACCGTTGGTGGCGCTATGTCAAATTCGGCGAAAATATATGTCTCTGCACCCCCGATGGAAAAATCGTTCCCAGGGCCCTGGATGTGGTAGGGTGATGGCTAGCATCTCATGACCGGAGACACAGGATGGTATAATGATGAGATACATCGTGGTATGTGATGGGTGGTAGACCCGAGTTACACCCCAGGATTCAGGAGACGATGTGGTAGAATGATGGCTAGCATCTCATGACCGGAGACACAGGATACGGTAATGATGAGACACACCGTGTTATGTGATGGGTGGTAGACCGGGGTTTTCCCCCTAGGATTCAAGGGACGATATGGTAGAGTAATGGCAAGCATCTCAAGAGAGAAGATGATTGGAATGAAATAACCACATTAAATTGATATCAAGATCGATTTAGGAAGAGGTACATACCGTACATTAGTAGAATGAAGATCAACAGAGAGAGTGACTTAGAAAAAGATGTACAATGTAAGACATTGATATCATGAGTGTGATGTAATATAGCGATTGTATCTAATGTTACAGGGAATATCAAGATATACGAATTTGGTGTATAAACTGTCACACATGACAGAAACGAACTGCCGACCCAAGATATCGACTGTACGTACATACTGTATCAATGTAATACAGAGTTCAATTTATTTGGTGTTATACAGAGACTAAGGTTCAAATGTGAATTAATACAGAGACTCCCGCTTACATGTATGTGTGTTAACAACTTATATAAAATGCACGCAGGTTAGATAGATGTGTGTAACATAACATAGAGGCTCGTAGTGGGACGTATTGTCGTTCAGATTTGATGATACAAGCATGAAAATTGCAGCAAATGTAGAAGTTAAGGTCGCTCTTTCAGAAAAAGCATCCTGGCCACGAAAGAATTCCAAGATGGCGGGCGCATTTTCCAAGACTGGCGTGCCAGATAGCATCATTGTGAGATAATGCCAGGTTTGTTTTGTTCTGGATATGTGTGCAAAATTGAGTAAAAATTTCACTTATGAATTGAGTGAAAGAAGACTCATGACAGGCTAGAAGGTCAGCAAAGGTCAGAAGGTCATTGGCAGGGTCAGATGACCTTTCTGAGCACAATGCTAAATTTTTTTGTGAGGGGCAGTTCTGCTATTAGCTTTCTCAGACCTTGGCCCTTATTTTGGCAAACAATTGTGACCAACTGGGCTGATAGATGTCCTCGATATGAAGCTAAGGTCACCGAAAGGTCCAAAGGTCACTGGCAGGGGTCAACGACCTTTTGAGTCAATTTGTTATATTTGGTAAGTTCTATATATGTCCCATAAACTTTCCTCCGCTTTTGCACATATGTGCCAATACTTGCGGTGGTAAGTTCTCATAGGAGGCTGGAAGAGCTCACCCAAAGAGTCCAAAGTGGCACTGCGGGCGTCATGACCTTTTTGAGCCCAATGTTATTTTGGGGCAAGTCTTTATATTCCCTTAACTTTGTCCGCCAATTTGCACCAATTGTGACTAAACTTGGGTGGGTAGATCGTCCTCAAGAGCAGTAGATACTGCACCGACAACGATAGCGTCAAGAGGTGATTTGCCGAGCGGGTTAGAACGACATTCTTGAGAGCCGCCAATGTTAAGTTGTTAAGGCAGTTTCATTATGTCCCATAAAAAGAAG
>JZLH01S0004326.1:10776-20776 GCA_001188425.1 Eucidaris tribuloides | reverse complement strand
TCATTCAAATCATATTCAAATATCAGTTGTCTAGAGTGTATATGTGTATCTTGTTGCATACGTAGAGTGTATGTGTACTATGATGCATACTTATATTAGTATACACGTATATCTAGACAAGCACCATTATGGAGAAGTTACATATGCATGATCTTACAATTACTAACAATTATTTACATCTCTAAGTGTAATAGCTGATATATCCGGTAAATATTTGGGTTTTCTTCTCTCACATATCTTTCCGTCAGATTCTTTGTTAGATCAGAAGCTCACAGCAGGTGAACGGAGCCTGGCCGTCGAGGTATGGGATCTCTCAGGCAGACCGGTGAGTGACCCACTCGGTGACGTAAATGCCTACTTTATTTATTCTTTTCCCTGGAAACATATCAATTTCGATTCAAAACATAGATACCAAGGTGTTCAGCTGTATGATATTCGGCACTTCACATATCAGTATACATACGTACTGACGTTGTGATCGATATATATTTATATATTTTTATATTTATACAGGCGGGCTACATCAGGTTTAAAAATAATTCACTTGTTACGTTACAAATACATGTAAGCTTTTTTAAAGTGTACCAATGATCCGATTAATATTTGTTTGATTTCTTGGTGTCATTATTTTGTTGTTCTTCGTCCTTTCTTTGCTTTACATTCGTCTGGTTCGTATGCTCAAAAGAATACGCAGTTTGCAACAGGCTGTATTGTTTTGTACCATTCTTTAACTTTTAGTGGCTCCGTGGTGTGTCAGAGAGAATATCATTCTTAGATCTCTTCTTTTTTTTTAGAGGACAGGCCTATTCATAGGCGTACACAGGATTTCAAAAGGGAGTTGTTCATCCGCGGCCAAATTATATCCGTTCAATGCCAAACAGCGAAGCGAAAAGCCAAAAAATGAAGAAAAAAATAATAAAAAGGTTGCCACACCCTACGGGCATCTATTTCACGGCCAAATTGCGACTGGCGGGAACTTGTTACACGGGGGGGGGAGTGTTAAACACCTCCTTATGCAAAAAGGGGGTGTTTTAACACCAAAAACACACCCCTGTACGCCCATGAGCCCATTCCAATTTGAGTAGGCCCTACATGATAGCATTTCATTTCCATTCCATTCCATTTTAGCGGAAATCACCAAGGATATCCTATAAAGCCATATAATTAGCTTCTAACAGCTTCCTCCCTTTATACCACGCACGAAATGATACAGTAACAAAATTGTGACGCTTCTCTGATTCAGAAATAATATGTGGGCAATAACGGAACCAGGTGCAGGGCATCGCAGTTGGTTGTTTGGCTGCAGTTGCACTGAGTTGTGGTTTGGCTATTGTCCCCACATTTTCCGAACCAGTTTGACGCCATGATCGCTTCTTCTCCATGTAGGCCTATACTAAGGGTTTCTGGTTTGATGACGTATGAAAATATGCTGTAACAGATTATCTTTGTTAAATTGCATTGGATATTATTTCTGACCCCTATTAGTTCACCACCACCACCACCACCACCACCACCACCACCACCACCACCACTACCACCAGTTGTTTTTCATGTCATAATCTTATCTCCGTTGAAGTCGCATACTGAATTATGCTACAAAACCATTTGTGAGACGATCACTGTTTGTCGATTCCTAATGATATGCATAACCATTTTTGATATATCGAAGTCTGGTCTTGAGGCGGATAAATTAGCTCAATTTGTTTGATCATTGAAAAAAATATTGACACGCGTGACGTCATTCAGGAAACGCCGATCAATTACGAGGTGTTTCTTGCAAAGAGCGGGAACCGAAAAGTAAACATTTCTTTTTCGCGCATGACCGTAACGCGTCAAACATTAATTACTGTTTATGTACGCACGTGTCAGCCGAGTCGCACCAAGATGTTAACATAGGCCTTTTAGAATAACACGTGTAGGCCTATACATATCCGATTCTTACTGTAGTGTCCCATTTCTAACAACATATTTGTTATGCATACCACTATAAGATTCAAAGGCGAGACATTGCGGAATTGTTAGTTTTCCCCAATATAAGAGTATTCTAATCCGACTGGAAGTAGTAGTAGTAGTAGTAGTAGTAGTAGTAGTAGTAGTAGTAGTAGAAGTAGTAGTAGTAGGCCTTGTAGTAGTAGGAGTAACAGTAGTGGTAGTAGTAGTAGGCCTTGTAGTAGTAGGAGTAACAGTAGTGGTAGTAGTAGTAGAAGTAGTAGTAGTAGGCCTTGTAGTAGTAGGAGTAACAGTATAGTGGTAGTAGTAGTAGTAGTAGTAGTAGTAGTAGTAGTAGTAGTAGTAGTAGAAGTAGTAGTAGTAGTAGGCCTTGTAGTAGTAGGATATAGACTGTACGTAGACGCAAAGTGGTGATAGTAGTGGTGGTAGTAATACATGTAGTAATTATTTTCCATACGCTGCAGTTAAAAATAGCTGGATTGCCAGCACTGCATGATTACTGGTCTTTGATAGGGTGGAGAATACATAAATACATACAAATTCATCAATTTGAAACCGATTATAAGCCACATTCGTGTAAAGCCAACCAATATTCACTGCCTTTATTTCATTTCTTCTGTATTTGCTTCAAATAAAAAAAACCACATACAAAAATATATAAATAAATCAAACAGACATATTCAATTAAGTAAACATACGAAAGAAAATGTGGATAAACATTAACAAAAACCAATGACGACAACGATGACAATGTAGTGGAGGCAAAGGCCAAGTCAGACCTGTCTGTACCTATAACAACAAAATTGCAGCCAAACCGCCCCCCTCCCCCCCCCCCCGCCGCCGTCACTGCCCATGCGGAAAGTCCTGCACAAATCATGGTACTTTCTGCTTCACGTTAGCAGATTTGCGGGTATACTGCATGATTAAGCTTTGAATGTCAAATTTCATGTTTGGCTGTTCAGGTGCATGCGTTATTGTGTCCGTTTATTGTTTTAAACTTTGATTCCAAAAAGCGACAAATCACCTTTAATGACTATGGATGAATGCATTTATTTGCCACGGTTGCACATATTCCTAGGTGACAAATTTGGCTTACAGGATAATTTTGCGTAGACATAAATAAATAACATAAAGATATGGATAAATATGGATATATTGTCTACAGCTCTCTGTTTTTGAGGAAAGACTCATGCATATTTAAAACAATTTGTTTGCATGAATGTATTTTAACAAATAAAATAAACGCAAAATAAACTACTAAAAATCTTCGATATCCCCATCCAAGAATCATGATCTAAACAAATGGATCATTTTAAGAAGATACTTTCGTTCGTGGGCGTAATGTGAGTTTCACGCTTTTCATTCAGTAATTCTTGTGAATATTGCAAAACAAGATCAACCTTGAATTATTTACTATCATCTTCAGGTAATGGTCAGGACAGTGTAAATCCGTTTTAAGAAGTGGAGTATGATCGCAGTCAGATACGGAAATAGTTGGAAATTTATAAGAAACAGAAAGGGTCAATAAATGTATCTTAGGGTTTTCTGAAGCTTTTCGAACAGCATATTGAAAAGAAAATTTTCACTTCTTTATTGAATAAGAATGATATGTATTCAATTTGATGGAATTCACAAGTAACTTTTTCATTTTAGAATTATTACTCCTTGAATACTGGGGAGGATGTTTGCCCGGGCCATCTTCCTCACACCAAAGTGTCTGGCAGGAGGGCCCTAGCATAATGTTCCCGGCAGAAGGGCCTAAAAACTAAATTGTCTCTAACATCAAAACCATTGTCTCTTTTTACATGAAATCAAAGTAGTGTTTTATTTTCAGATCCTTCTGTCTGTCTGTTAAGTGAAAATAATAAATAAGGCAATATTTCTCCAACAAGAAAAAATGACTGTTAAGGCCCTTCTGCCGACCAACCGACGGACTATGTATCCCCATCCCTACTTTATGTCTTCAGCTGAGGCGGTAAAGTACCTTCAACTACTTAAATATTATCAAGACCGTCTTGATTTTGCGATGCTTTCGTCATCCATCCATCATTCAGTTCGACTTAGAACTTGGCCATACTTTCCTGTCCAAAGTCCTCACGGTTCCCGCTTTGAGTTCTGAATTGTAAACAGTGAACGTTCATTGGAAACAGACTGATGCAGGCGTGCAGACATGCGACCAGTAACAATTAATTCTTACTGAATTGATAAATGGATTTCTCAGGAAAATTTAATACCCTAACATGATATGTTGTTAAAGGGATACTGCCCCTATAGGCTCTCCAATAGAGAACCTTCAGACATTGCTCTGTTGGAATATGGTTATAATGTTCACACAAAATTGGAAATAAGACTCGGTAAATTCATTCATAAATATCAACCCATAATCCATTTATTTAATTCAATTACTCTACCGTACTTATGTTCTGTGTTTAGATGAATAATCTACTGTGGATGATTTTGTTGACATGAGACATAATTACTACAAAACGATTGCTTTTTCAAAAAGAAAGGAAGCACGTCAGGTAAATATTTGAAGTGGACTGTAAAAAATAGTACGACCCTAAATTCCTACATATGCAAACACGACAATGACATAGTTTGTCTCTAAATCCTCTCGAAGCAACCATCCCTATAAACTTGACTGAGTTAGGAGAATAGTGTGATCGGCGATTACAGCTATATGTATAAGGTATACACCAAACTGCTATATGGATTTTTTAAAAATTGTCGAGAAAATCATGCCTTCCGGCGGCATACCAATGTGTTCATTATTTGTAAAACAAAATTGTCCTACATGTATGTATCATAATGTGCAATATTATGTTTCATTAGTAAATTTTGTACAAAATTTAGTAAAAATCACAAAAAATGCTTCTTTTCCTTCATTTTGATGTTGGAGCAGGGCGCAAATCGGGGGGGGCAGGGGCATGTCCCCCCTCCACGATTTAAAAGGTGGGGGACAGCAATATCAAATGTCCCCCCCCCACGATTTGCGAGAAATTTTTTTCGTCACTCCCTCCCCCCCCCCCCCCCCCGTTGAGCCGATTTTTCGGGCGGCTGACTGACGATGAAAAACTCGATGTCGACCTGCAAAAATTGTGGACCTGGGTTGTGGAGAACAAATTTTTTCGTCACTATTGTGACCCAGAAATAATTTTAACCTGGGATTTGGCCGCGGAACATGTGATGTCACCCCGCATTTTAAAATGGATTTGCGACACTGGTTGGAGGGGGTTCATGTAATAGAGATACATGAGGTATACAGAAGCATTACAGTGTCATCATGATGAAAATTGAAAATTGCGTGAATTTCTGTGCCGGATGCTGGATGAGCACCACATCTTTGACGGGCTGGTATAATCAATACAAACAACGTGGGTTTATTGCGTGAGTAGATAAATCCACAATCACTCGAGTCTAAAGTTACTTTAGCCTACTAATATTTGTAATATGAGCATCCAGCGTTACATCTGTGATTTCATTATAGCGCAATATACCATCACGTAAAATCACTATTACGCCATGCATCACACAATTCGGAGAAACTCACGGGATCAGAGCACACTAGATTATTATCATTTACCCAATTGGTATACACCGCACACAGTACTGACCTTGCTTGCCACGTAATGGGCATTTAATTCCTATATGAACTTATAACATAAGGATTTCTCATCAAGATATTCTATTGAGAAAATCGTGTTTGCCGGAAGACCGCTAATAGCGGCGAGAATCTTTTTAACTGTCCCTAAGTGTGGTGGATGCATAATGCATTTGGATTTATGTTTTCGTCGATCTGAATAATCATAAACGCCATAACTGGAGAAGTCCCCAAACTGAGTTTGAATCGAATACTTCTCTAAACTCCTATTCATATCAAGAGTTCATTCCGTATATATCAGCACCACAGCAGATCATGCTGGAGCAGCACTGGATTAAAATTTGATTTGATCTGATTGACGACGGCGAAATTTATTCCGGCCTAGTTTATGATGAAGTATAATTTAAGCACCCTCTGGAGGTGGTTTACCTCCGGAGCAGCTCCGGGGCAGCACCGGGTTAAGGGAGATGTGTATTGCACCTCAGGGTCTGTTGTGTGTAAAGTTGTGCGTAAAGTCAATTCCAAAAATCAAATACAAGGTCTAAAACTTAATTCTGATTGGTTGAAAGTCAAGTTTCGTTCGATTTGGGAAGTTATATTTTTACACCATTTTTATGCAAGTAAATATAATGCCTCAAGTGAGCAACCATGAGGTGTATACATGAAAAAAGTCTACCACGGCAAAATCTGGCTAAATTTGGAGTATATACAACGGATAATATGGTAATCAAAATGACATAATATGTAATAGTTAAAACACAGTGATATGATTGGGAGAAATAAAAACTGCCTTTCGAAACAAACTGGTTAAAAGATATACCAAAGATACAACAGCTGGAGTGTATCTCCTGGCTGGAAGAATTTGTCTTGAGTTTGTTAACTGAAGGAGAATCAAGCATGAACAGGCCAGCAGTTTAATTTTATCGGAGCACGATAGATCTAATCCCCATAGAAAGCTACACTACAAATTTGTCTGATACAAGGCATACTGATGAACATTATTTTAAAATGAGTCAACTTTTGACTAATAAATTTTCACAGTAGAATACCTACATAGTTTACTTGATTCTAGAAAGATTGTTACCCCAAGTTGAGGACTATCCCCAATCATATCATTTACCTTTAAATCTAACAGATAATATAATTTATCTGACATATTGTAGATTTGTCTCGTATTGTAGACAGTGACAGTCCAATGATATTTACTGACATATACAACGGAGCAGAATCCAAATATTTTTATTGCGATCTTATAACGTGTATCTAGAACAATTCCATCGCACTTTTAACACATAAATTGTGAGTCAACCACTTTGCATTTTGGAAGGAAACTTCGCTAACGATCGATATATTTTTCTAATTAGGCCATATGACATGATTAAAACGACTTATCATTCGTGGCGACGTCATCAGGTCTAATTGCTTTGTGGGCGTGGTTTGGTCAGTAAGGTGCCTGCCTCGGACAGTTTATTAATTGCCTGTATAATGAACGCCACCTAGCTGCTAATGCGGTTTTTATATGACCTATTATCAAACGCCGACAGACTGCATGCTCTCATTGCTGTTAACAATTGCTAAATGGCGATAGATTTTGTAAAGGCTCGTGGACAATAATGAGTTAATTGATACTGATATTTACACTGGTTCTTCTATTTATCAAAATGTTGATCATTAATGTAGAGAGCCGAAAGAAATCAAAACATTAACAATGTCGTAGTATATCACAAACAGACAAAATTTAACAATTTCAATCCAGATGTGCTGTATTGGCAAAATGTGAAATAAATCAGAGTAAACCAGAATTAAAATGAACTGCAGTGGGATGAATGTAAAACCCCAAACAAGGTGAGACACGGTTACTTCAGACAAGCAAACAAGAGATAAAAAAAAAATAAACAAATTAACGAAATATTGCTGGTGAAATTGTAAACATGACAAGAAATAAGCCGGCTGTTGCTTGTGGCAAACGAAATCGTTTGAAGTATACCGGTATGTTTTTAATGAAAATCGCATTAACTTCGCAAGGTAAACCTGATTTGATTGGTACCTTTTCCGTAGGTCGTATCTTAATGATTTGACCAATTCATCAGCTTTAAATCATGATTATATTTATTTGGAAGGGTAAAAAAAAATTAAATGTGCTTTCTTGAACATGAGTTGTTTTTTGTCCATTCACTTTTCCCTTTTCTTCTTATTCTTCTTCCACTTACACCTTTGTTCCTTTATTCTGTTTTATTTTGTATCTTCTGTTTCCTATTTCTTTTTTTGTATTGCCTACTTCACATATTGCTATTACCACAACAACTAGACGAATTATTGTGAGGTTTCCTTCAATCACACAGGTTTTGGCATCTTCTTGCCACAGCGTTTTTTCCGTCCCAGTTTTACCGGTCTTTTCTCGTCCGGAAAACAAAATACAGGTATTTTCCTGCTCCTTCATTACTCGAAGAAACACTGAACAATCCACACACCACCTCCCCTAATAGTTTATCTTCTTTGCCCTTATTTATTCAAGATCTTTCACTTTTATATCACTATCCCATAACTATCAAATAAACTCTAGACAGCTCTTTTTCTCTCTTGTTCTCCCCTGTTTGCTAGAACTTCTAAACCAGAGAGTAACCCTCGCAGGCCGCATTCCCGACCCTTGGTCCAGGAATCTGCAACGAGGTCACACATCACGTACCAAAGCTCCTATGCAGCGAAACAACGATCATTTATTCACCACACGCGCCTCGTGACTCGCACACGCCCGCTCCCTACATTCCACATCCCTTGTTACTAAATCCAATGCTTCACTCAGATTTGACTCTCTCTTATCCTGTCTCTGATCCTCCCTCTACTTTATCGCGCACTTCCCATCCACCAACCACTGCCTAACTGTACACATCCCGATCCTTACAATCTCCCCCTATAATGTAGCTCAGTTATATAGCATGGAGAAAAATTGTCAAATAATTAGCCTTGCTAACTGTAAGCTGTTGTGCCAGATATCTTAATTGTCACCTTTTTTCTGAAGTTTTAAGAGAATGCTTGATGCCAAATCAATTATCAGTGATACATTATGGTGTGGCCTGACAGCATTCTCAAATAGCTGAATAAATTTAAAGCCGCAAGTTGTTTGGTCGATTACTTTTTGGAAAGTTTATACCCATAAAGTCATACATCACACCAATAACATCTGAATGCCTTAATTTTTTTATCAATTATTAAAAATCTTCTGGGGGGACCCGAATTTCTTGACTAATTTACATTTATAGCATCCAAAGGGCTTAATAACCGTTAAGGTTAGCAATTATACGCTCCACCCAGAAAGATCAGAGTCTGCCTTCCTATGGTGAGGTATAAATTCAGCATAAACTTTAAACTCCTTATTAACCCTTGGATGCATAATGTAAAATATAGTCAAAAAATTCTGGCTCACCCCGGGGGGGGCGGGACTTGCCTAAGTAGTGCAACGGGCACCCGTGTGCCGCTCTACATAGGTGACTTTTTCCTGAAAAAACCTTAAACATGGGTATGCTTTTGGCGAAAAAAAATCCTTAAACATGGCGCTCAGGATTTTGAAATTTTACGATTACACTAGATATTTCGCCTATTTATCGCTTAAAATGCCCTAAAAAAAATGCCACTTTTATCTCTCACAAAAAACCCTTAATAATAGTACAATTTTCCGCAAATATGCCTTAAAAAGGTCGGGTTTTTCGACTTCAGCGCCACACCCCGTCGAAACAAAATCGTGATACCCCGAAATTTTCATTTAATAATTAAAAAAAAACGTACAAGACATTAGTAACTCTGTTATTGGTCCCAAACTATATACTTTGGGCATAAATCTTTCTAATGAAAAAAATCCCAAAACTAAACTTGTGCGTTTAAAATATGTAAAATAAGTACAGTGTAATTAGTTAAGACATGCCAAAGTGGATGCAAAATGTGACAGTTGCTTTATAGCGACAACTATATAACTACATGAAATTCGATAAACACAATAGAATGATAGAGTTTAGGACCATCTTATGCGATACTTTACATGAAAAGATCCATGCTACTAATGTACATACTAGTATACACTGCTTATGTGCCCCTTATTAGACAATCGTTGAAGCATAATTATTTTATTTCAAAAATATTAATTCTGAATTTAGACTCTGTGCAACGAAGTCTTTCCTTTTATTCATTCCATGTTGTCTGTAAATATGTTAGCTTGCCCATGAGCTATTCTCGTAACTGTATACCTAATTCTCCCCTTTAAATACTTCCACCACTTCAATACTCAATTATTGCCCGAATACTATTGTTTTGAGGCTTTCCAGTTATTTTCATTCCTTTCCCGCCGTACAAAACCGCGAAAACGGTTTCTCTCCCATTTTCTCGACCATGTCCCGCGAAAAACCTAGCCTTCTTTTTCCGCGAAGAACCAAACCCTGGATACTAACAATGACAGTT
>JZLH01S0004315.1:31917-47471 GCA_001188425.1 Eucidaris tribuloides | reverse complement strand
CCTGACAACAGAACAAGAGGTCACAAGTTCAAGGTTGCCAAGGAACATGTGAAAACTAGTAGACGGCTAAACGCATTCTCTCAGAGGGTAGTAACAGAATGGAATTGTCTCCCTGAATTTGTTGTCAATAGCACCTCGGTGAATAGCTTCAAGGCTAATTTGGAAAAGGCTTGGAAGTAGAAGAGAGATAAGTTTAATCCGGACCAGGCGTTCTTCTGCCCATGCTCTCATTAAACCGCACAGCCCATATGTTCTTATTTGACGATACCCAAGATTTGGGAGGTACAGAGGGGCAAATAATTTTTTGTACAACTTTAAGCCCACAACCAGGTATGTTAACCAGGTATGTTAGACATAAACATGGATTTGATTCAGAGTACTATAAGGGCTGTGATAGTTGGCCTAAAATGTAACTTGCACATATTCATGTGGGCAAAATTTTGCATTTTTTCTCTCGTTACAATGTACATGTATGCATATTATTTTCATTGACAACATACAATTAACAACAAGGGGGGCAGATCAACTACAGGGAACAGCAAAAGAATCCAGAGGGCACTGATCAAGAAAGACGTGCACAAGAAGTACTCCTTCTTCCTCAGGACAGCTGCAGAATTGAACCTTCTCAAGGAGGAAACGGTGATGTTTTCCTCCAGTACAGTCCAGTGCAGTCTTCAAGCAGAGACTTCAAATGTGAAACACCTCTCTTGCAATAGCAGTTAGCACATACACGACCATACTGATATAAACGTTGGTGAAGTACAGTTTACTCTGTCTGAGTATACCGACACAACTGAAACAGAAACAAACCATTACAGAATTTTGACCTATTTTGTCAGGTGACGACAACGGAAGGTCAATGTGTGTACAGTGTACACACCTGCTCGTGCAAAATTAGCACGATATCCACCTCATTACAAGTCACACGCCCCTCCCGCTCCAAAAAACAAAAACAAACAAAACAAACACACGCTACACAGCCCTGCGCCGGACACGAGCCTATTGATTGTTCAATGATTTCAAATGACAATAAGAATGGAGAAGAAATGAACGTTTACAAATTCTGAGTGGCATTTACTATTTTTTTCACACATATTTGTGCCGTAGGCAAATGCTGAGCGATATCACGCAGTTTGGCCCGTAGACATCAGCGCCCTGTTTCCACATCACACCGTGCTAGTGTCCGCAATTGTCCAGCGTGTCTCAATGGTAGAATATTGTGTTAGCCATTACAGTAAATGTAATGTAACAATCGAGATAGAACACTTTGAAAGACATTGTCTACTTTATTGCTGAGGCATAAGATACGCTGATTAATATGCTACCCCAAGAGTCTATTGATGGCACCTACACATGGGACCTTCCCATCGAGCCTTCCTTTGTTCCATATGGCTCCTGCTTCCTTAAAGGACGGCGTTTTATCTTCTGTCATCTTATTCCTCAGTGAGGAAAATCTTGAGCTAATCGTTATTTTTCAACGGCTTGTTGCACAACTACCGCCGCCCCCCGCCCTGCCCAGACAATATGGTCCCAACAGGAAGTTGCGCACTGTGCGCTTGATCCCCCGCTTAGGACTTGTAGTCACTATTGTGACTTCGGACCAAGCTAACCCCTTGAAGCTTAGTCTATGGATCTGCCTTAGCCCTTTCAGCTTTGGGCTTCTCCGCACCTTGCACTCAACACTGCGTCAGGACTCTATAATGATAATAATTACCCTTGTTGGCTTTTATAGCTCCGGCGTCTACTGGATTCGGCACCCGTATTGTAGATCCAGCTCAACGGCGGGTGGAGCCGATCTCCTTTATCGCAAGTCAACACTAGATATCAGTAATTAATTTTTTTTTTTTTTTCGTCGCACGCGTTAATTACAGTCTCTCCATACCGTCCCGCGCTAACACGAAATCGCCGCTCGTCTTTCACAGACGCGGTAAGGGTGGGAATATGTAACCTGTTCAACTAGTATCAATCAGTACTACCAGGAAATAGTCCCCATTCGCGCTAATGGAAATCCTAGTAAGCGTTTATGCACGAGCCACTACAACTTCTTTGAGGTGCGGATTTGTCTGTAACCACATACCGAAGCTTATCAATATTCTGGTTATATTATTGTACCCTAACACCAATGGTAATTTTCATTGGATGGATCACCCACCTCACCATCCTTTTTCACCCGACTGACCAGATTCTCTACCTGCCTCAGCTGTGAACATATTCTCCGCAAGTGGGGCGTTTACTTGATTAGATATCCAACCAAGCGGCGGGTTTGTTCGGCGCATTCTCCCCTTCATCATGGCTTTCAGGCTGAATGGGTCGAGAATATACACGCCGTAGTATCCAGTGTCGCGAGAGGTAGTCTGGTTACTTGTATATACTTCACCTTTACCATAATTCTACCTTATTCGTGCAACTCATTCATACTAGGTTTCTAATATTCTTTACAATTTCTCTAATAAACAGACATGGATTGATCTAAACCAGGCAATGAACAACATTTCATACTGAATATTATATTTTTCATGTAGTAATTTTGTAACTATATTGATTATTATGCCACTATCTTCGATCCGAATTCCGACCGATTACAGTAGCTCATCACATCTCATACATTGATGCTAACCATATATGAATGAATCAAAGAGTCTGCTTCATCGATTCCGCGGGTGATTTTGTTTCTGTGTCAGATGGATAATAGATTATACTTTATACACTCAATCAATACGGTGTATAAATGCATGAAGATAAGCTGATCCAGAGCGAGAAGAGAATAATATGTGAAAGGATTGTAATATATCCTTCATGAGGGATTAATCGATAGTTGATGGATATCGATGAAACCTCGCAGTGCGATACTCGGTAGACTGGTTGATGCTTGGTATATTCTGCGGCCGATGTGAGGCTATTATGATGCCATTGTATCAGGAGGGTATTAGTGCAATGATAACAGGATGGGTGGAGTAGGAGTGACATAACCTTATACTATACGATATGATGGAAGATCCGTTGGGACATGGTGCAACGATGAGATGATAATGATGATGACTGATGCTGATAATACTGATGATGGCAAGCACTGAGGGACGTACGATTTTTGATCTATGCAGGTGCAGCCATCATACTTGACTGAATGATTAAGCGGATTGAATAACTTCGGAGTGCCTACACACTCCGTGATATAACAAGGATGCCATGCAACGAAGCTGCATCGTAATTGAACTACACATAGTAGATTGGATAATAAATCAGTTAGTCGACGAATGATTGACTGATAACGCTCGATCGATAATGAGTTTTATTCTTGGTGTTTGTTTACTTCATTTTTTTTTAGCTGGGGCTTAGATCAATCGAGCTGGGAATGATCTGGATTAAGTAGGATTGATACGACACTGTCCACTCATCTGAGACTCACAATGAATTAAGATGATGAACCTCCTACTGATGCGGATTCCTACTGAGATCCGTAATGATTTATATCACACCCACAACAAGCTAGGTCATAACCTACACTTATCTAACGTTTCTCTATCAATTACATACACACGCAGACTACCTATACGATGTTTGATTTCTGTAACGACTATCTACAAACCTACACTGTTTTTTGTTACTGCAACCCCGCTCGCCACACCCACCCTCTACCTAGCTCACTCTAGCCACACTACAGAGTCAACCGACAGACGTCACAATAGTTCCGACGACTGTATTCCTCAGCGTCCACTACTATCTTCACCACGTATACTACTGTACTACTACACATCCATCTACTGGACATATATGCTTTGCTAAATCATATCAAGCCCCATCAACATGTTTCTGGCTAATAAATACGCTTAACTCTCTGACTCAACCATTACCAAGCCACCGGAAAATTGGGCCCTACGAAACTAACTTAAGACTGTACACCTCCGCCTTATCCTAATACCCAGCTCGTGCGGTCACACACTCCAGCATTGTCCATCTGACACATACTACCACCTTTCACTCTGTCAACGCGCCAAACAACCACACTACTACCCACCAGCTTTTCCCCTTTCTCAATCCCTCGCAATCAGCCACTACTAGCCTTACTCCATACAATACCAGGGAATACCAGTGAAATCCCACGCCGTCAACAAAAGATAATAACTTCAAACAAAAAGCGCAAGTAATCTGAGAGCGTCTTAATAATCTCGTTGATACCAATATAACGAACAATAAGACGAACAATGAATCAACAATAATAACTTATAAGCGAACCAACAAGTAACAGATAACACATGAACATCAAAAAAATATATAGATTGCATACAATCAACCAAATCAACAAAACTAACATAATCCAAACTACCAACAAATATAACATTATCATTAGAACATACACATGACCCGCATTACGAATTCACCAATAATTAACTAACCCAACAATGCACTAATAATAATGAATAGATAAGAAGCGAACGACATCTATTTCATGGGTTTAAATGAACGAAGAATAGGATTAACATTATCAGATCCACATTCCCATTGGATATGTTATAGAGTGTTTTAATTCATAGCAGTAAATTTATTATTATCTATTCTTATTAACTTTGTTCCTGACGTGTCATTTTTCCATATCCTCTTGAGCTATATTTCTTGTGTGCTAAATTTGGCAATACCTTTATTTTCTTGTCTCTGTGATTACTGCTGGTATATTACTGTTAGTTGGTCCGTCCCGTCTCTTATGGTTATTGTAATTTTGGACTAGACAAAGATAGTGTCGATTCACTTATATTGTGGTACTATCATGTCCCAATTCTGCGCGCCCCCCAAGGCTTTTGTTCGCTCTTTGGATTCGCTGCTGTGTCGACTTGCCTTTTAACTTCGTTGTTGCAATTATCTGTCTGGACTTATAGCATTTGCTTATGGTGTTGTCGTTGTGATAGTTGCCCTCTGCTCTCGCGCTCGGTGGCATATTTACACCACTTTCGGATGAACATGCCATTTAGGTCCAAGCTAAACGTACACAGCAACCGCTGAGCAGCTGTCCCACTTTGGTCTCTACGAGCTATTCCATCTTGTGACCAAGACTAGCGAAAGAGCACGCACTCACGAGTCCACAATCACATCAGCAGAAGGCCTAATATTAAGGAAGATATCGGGGCGAGAATCGATTATGACCACTTGATAACTTCACGTGTATAACGATCTAGTTTGGAAACTTCGTATAAGTTGGAGATAATGACAAAACAACGAGTCTTCTCGTTGCGGCACTTCGATCTTCGCTCCCTAACCCACTTTCTGATGTTCCTCGCAACGTTTTCTCATCCACCGGTGGCACTCTATCAGTAAATATACGCCACATCGACTCTACTACCTCATCTCACTCTCCATTAGTTTTTTTTTGAAAACTCACGCTCTGTATGGATGGCTCTTTGGTTGCATTAATTCGTCCCAGCACCAGACCCGTAGTCAAATTGAAACGTCGAGCCTTCGTTGAATAATAACGAAAACCACGCTCGTTGCATCCCCCCCCCTCGGTCGTTTGCCTATTAGGTACTGCCCTTGAATGTGGGTTGAATCGCTCCCCGCGCTAGCTTAAATAAATTCTTACACTTTCACAAGGTTCTTTCTAGTAAGCATAAATCGGAACCAACTCGTTGCACTTGACTCTTCACTACGCTCTGCTGTGCGATACTTTAACTTTCACCCAAGTGTTTTGTTGGAACCACCTTCTTAATCTTAGCCAGGGTGAACGCTCAATTGGATCTCCGTTCGGCCCCACCCAAGATACCACACTACTTGAGTGCCTCTCTGTTTAACGTCCCTATTCCAATGCGCCATGCTCTCTTATGGAGGTTATGCGTTTACAAATGGCTTTGCGTGGTTATGACAAGTTACGCCTAGTTGGTACGCCTTCTGGGCCCTGCGTCCTGGGCCCCAGGGGCGCCTGGTGTACCATTCCATCGAATACTCTTGTTGACTCCCCCTGAGCGATCAACCAACAAGTTTGGGTTCAATCCATTGATGTGAATCGTGAATTATTCCTATACGGCCCTCACCCCAAAACTTTTGCCCCCTTGGGGCCAAACGGGGCCGCTCCCACCCCCTTTGTTGTAGTCTTATTGTGGTACTATTTGATGATATCGACATGGGTTTAATTGTAAAGCCCTGACACTACCCCCCACTATACTCAAGGGCGCATAGTTAGAGCTGGGCATTTTGTGTATGGCATTCTTATGAAGGAAGTTGCAATGCATTTATTTGTTGTATGTTCGGTAAAACCTAAAAACATTGAGTCGACTGGGAGAAGAGTTGCATTAGGTCTTTTTAAGGGATGTAATTGTGATGGAACTTAAATGCCCAAAAAATCTGGCGCTAGATGCTATCTTATTTGGATTGGTGGGTTTTTACTATCCGTGGTTAGTAAAAGGTCTAGGCAGACACTTGATTGAGACAACACGAGCTCCAGCATCAAGGGTCTGCTGCACCAATTCCCATCCTTCACTCATTTTTACTTGCCGCCATGTGGTGGACCGTGATAACTAGCCTATGGCTCCTGCGAATGTTTCGAGTGGTAGCGACAGATAGCCACCAAATTGTCATATTCCGGTGGATGGCCTTAAGTCTCCCCAGCACCTCATCCCTCCTTTCTCTGCATCGTAGAGGTTTACGTACATCACTTCTTCACAAGCCTGGCTCAACTTCTAACTATTTCTGGATCTAGAGACATGAAGGGCCCATAAAACTTGTCTCACCACTGCAACCAAAATTATCAGAATACTTTTGCACCTTCCTATCGTATTTGAACATATTCTTCTTTGACCTTAAACATATTGACCTTTGTATACCCATCCCAATTTCATTTATTATTTGTTTAAGACTGCAGCTTCCAACACAACTCTTCTATCAATCACAAAATGAGCCGACAATACAACATTAAGATATGGATAATTATCCCTGTTAAACTGTGAATCACACATTATTACCACAAACCAATTTAGGTTATGCTAATATTTCTAGGGCTTAGTGGTTAATAAAGTTACCCTCGTTTGGCCCTTATGGCCCTGCCCCCTGTGGCACACTTCCTAATGTGTCTCGCCGGCAGATAGTTAGGGGTAACACATATATAATGTTACACTTGAATCTCCGTTATCCAATTACCGCTTCTCCACAACCTGAGGGATATCATATTCTAAGCCGTAAAAAAAAGATATTATTTAGTATATATCTAACTATCCAAATTAAGATATCATAGTGAACTTGTGATGTTAATAATTCCCTAGTTAGCAAGGTTCCGATCCCAATTATAACTTAAATTCGTTCTATCTAAAAAAAATTCCGGGGGACACTTTATTTTTGCACACGCCTTTTACCTGCATACTGGTGTAAAGTTCTCCAGATATAGGGCGGGGACCAGTTTTAAACACCAATTTATAAGGTAGTCAGAAATGGGGTGTTTAGTCGTATGAAACAGGAAAAGTAATCATTAATTTTCAGTGAAGCATGAATCATGGTGTCTCTACTAATTGGCACGTAGGAGACGAAGTATCTATCATTACATCTTAGGAGCAGAAGTGGCCTTATAACTCGCATTACCAAGAATTTCCATTATAAAAGTTGGCTTATTCTGGATCGTAGAGAAGAAGATGTTGAAAACTCGGACCTACTTTTGGCCGCTTTAGGGCCCTGCCCCTGGGCCCCTAGGGGACCAGGTGTACCATTTTTCAGGACCCTTGAATCCCCACCCCCTAAGCGATTCATTCCTGGGCCAAGTTTTGGCCAAATCCAATCAATCGCATTATTGAAGAAGAAGCTGAATGTATAAAGCTTTATCGGCACGAGCAGACGACTAACGAACGCACGACGGACAGAGAAATGCGATCGAATAGCTCACGGTGGTGAGCATGACTCGTTTGGCTCAAAGTTGAATGCAATATTTAAATTATATATTCATAGGGAGAGCATTGGATCATTAGGAATATTAAAAACATCACTATGCATCGGCATTTCTACGAATATTTTTTTTGCAGCTATAGAAAAGATATGGAGGGGGAAAGTACTATAAAAGGGGGTTGAATAAAAAAAGCCTCCATCTCCATCCATCATCACTTCGTCTCCTCCTGTGGCTGATATTAATTATATTTCATTGACTTTTATCATATCCACTGTCATCATCATACATCTCACCATTAAATTCTATACATATCCGCCTGAGTCTACTGGTTAGATATCATTATCTCATCATCATCAGTCATCATATGTAATCTTCCCACCTTTATCATGTACTCATTTTGTATTGAATGGACATCAACTAGGTCCGGATACCCAATGATTCGTCATTCCATTACATTTCATCTGCCAGCTGACTCTCCATGCATTTCACATTTTATGTCCCATCATCTATCATCATTCATTTAGGTATCAATATTCTAATTTTGACATTAATATTTACGGTATTATCTACTCATCTAATCGATTAATCAATATATCCATAAATATTCCAAATTGGCCTATCATTATCTATTCAATATCGATAATTTTTTATTTATTTGGGACGATCATTATTTGGACCCAAATTGTTCGAGCGGGGAACTTACTATTCTGATTACATGGGCCACATAAATCGTCCCTCTCATATTCGCTTATGAACTTTTTTCAATTATAAAGTCATGCAGTATCATTATACATCTCCATTAAATCAGTCACTTACCAACATTTCTGAGGTTCTGAACCATGAGAAATATGTATAAGCTAAAAAACTTAATACCAACAACTAACCAAGTTCCATCCTTGACTATTGTTTGTTTGGAATCTGCAAATCCCCCTATAATCCTCCCCTCCTGACACATGTTCCTGCCAGTAAGAAATTAAAACAGGTGAACTACCGACTTAAATCCGTCCCGACGGTTTTCTGCGACTTTCCAATTGCTCATGAACTTCCACCATCCACATCGCACGACTCTGAAGGATATTCCCATAAGACGACTGATGCTGAATATAGTGTCTGTTTAAATCAATTCAAAACCAACAGGCATAAATGATTGACAAGCACCACGTTTCAACAATGTCTTTTAAATACTGATTGAACACAATCCCACGGCCGCCATCATAAGGGGAGTGCTTTTCTGCTGTTTCCAAAAACAGAAAACTTATATCGAACAAGTGTAAAACAACGGTCCCGTTACGAAGAAAATGAAAATCATATTCGGCGTCCCATATCACTTGGGGAAAGGCAGTGGTTCCTGTTGCCAATTGTGTGACGAGGTACAAATAACTTCTTTTCTTGCTGTGCGGCTGTGCTACACAAAGAATATCGAGGGTCTTTTCAGACATTCATACTGAGCCGCAAATAGGTTTCTTCTCTGTCGACATCAAGCGCAGATTGCATTTGTGCTGGCTAATCTCTCTATGAAAAAAAAGCGACCCAATGGGAAGGATGATCAAAGAAGTGATAAAAACAAGTGCTTTCGTTCCTACTTCCAAGAGCTTCATGCTTCATTATTCACGACATCATCCTTGTTGAGACAGAGATACAACTTATCACTAATAAGACAATCTGAATCAGCTGTTTGCCACCATCAAACAATCAGCGAGCCGCGGGTGGAATACGAGCGGCCCGATTAGCGCATGTCATCGGTATAAAGCAAAGAGGTGACCGGGGAGCTGAGAGACGAATATAGTCCGAACAAAATGAAAGTCATGATGCCTGAGAGTTAAATTACGCATCATTAATGTTAAGATATTACTGTTATGTCCGCAGTAACAACTAATGAATACAATAACAAACCATACGAGCCGTGTAAGGTGGTATGTAATACGAAAAATTAATTTCAAACTCGGGTAACAATGTCCGCACCTTTGGATATACCCAGGTAAGATTAAGCCAGGTGGAGCGTGTGTAATGTCCATAATCGACCTTTTTGGAGGCGGGATGAATCAACAATTGACTAGAAAAAAATTCTGGGATATTTATGTGGATATCATCATATTTTCAATTTGTCATATGAAGATATTAGAAAGTAAGCGTGCACCGCAAAACATAGTGTCTGTAAACACTTTATATACTGGGATAAAGTATGCAACAGACGTGAAAGCGCATCCGAACTAAAGAAGTAAACAGAATCTCAAGGCTTGATTTCCTTGGTGTATTCGTGGTACGCCGTCTGATACAATTAGTCCCAACTCAAAATTACGTGGCGGTGTGGGGACTATATACATTATGTCAGTTTATGTAGATCTACTTCCACCCGCGCAACAGAACCCCACGGCGGAAACCGCGGCCGTACGGCTACTCACGGCGGATACGATTGCAGCTTAGGATTTTTCTGTGTCCCCCGGATTATGTAACTGAGTCCTCCCAGCTTATTTCGCGCTAGAACCAGAATTCCCTGAACAGTCATAATAAGTAAATTTTCACAATTACAACTGAACTTTTGTATTGATATAACATTAGCAACAACCAACTCTACGGACCGCCAGCAAGCTCTGGTATCTTGCATCAGTGCGAATGTTTACGCAATCTAAGATGCCGCACTTCTGCGATACTTCCACTTCAAGTAAAAATATTTCGACTTGGAAAACCGGTTTTAATCTCTACTCTTCCCAAATAGTACTGAAAAAGTGCACATGCTGGTCCCGCTCTTTTCAATCTACGATCTTCCTACGGTAAAAAACAAAGAGTGTTCCATTGTTCCATTCATTTTCCAACCCTTGTACATTTTCCGTGATTGCACCCATATAGTTATTTACTGTTCCATGACAAGAGCAGCAATATGCTTGTTCTCTTTCGTCACTAATAATGCAAACCTCTCAATTGTGATAAGAGAACTATAGACATCGTTTTTAAACACACATATAAGCAACCATAGACATCGTAGTGATATTGTTGCAACTAACTTTCGAAAGTGCATATGAGATGACAGAAAATCAGAGGAACAAAGAGATTGGCTTGTATTGTGCTTTTTAACTTATATTCATATCCACTCCACAAATTGCAATAATCATAATTTCTTTTGGGCTGGGTACCACAAAACTTGAGGTGAAATTTAAGAACTCGCATCCATAAACTCATTCTTTTTGCGTCTTGAGTTTTGTTTACTTGTATTGTGGCAGCCTGCACAATTAGTACCGCCACCGTTAGCTTCAAACCATAAAAGCAAACCTCACTAAAGTGGAATCGTTCATACGCACGAGCAGTTGACCAGTTGTCCTACCTGCACGGAAACTCGCAGTTGAGAACTGGGGGCGCGGAGTTGTTGGTGGGGTGCAGTCGTAATCGGGGAACGTGCCTGGAGGTTGATTCAACGTATCGGTGATGGAAAATAATCAAATAACAGAGTGGATATTGAAATGGATTATGCTAAAAGTTAATGATATACTGGTAGGCCAATGGGTCGTGAAGAGTATGGAATACGTGGATGCCGCGACGTCTGTGGTGTGTTCATTACTAACGGAGAAACAATACTACATTGTCTATGTAGACCACGATCTCAAACTTAGTTAGTCGCATTGTTTCATTTGTATGCCAATGAGTAACCTCAGTTAACAACCTGCCTTATTACACTGGCAGAAACACCATAATGAACATATACGTTTGTGCACACACACACCCACCATGGCACGTGTCGAACAAAACTGCAATGGATAAAATGGGGCGGGTGGCCGGGGTTGGTGTACGAGAGGAGGAGGTTTTACCGGTAAAACCAAGGAACGGAAGGGGATTTTTGTACCTGGAAAAGTATCTATGAAGTAGGAAAACCATGAGTTGTAACCAAAAGAATCCCAACGATGTTATAACAATCGGGAAGCCAATAGGGAGGGTACATAATTCTTTTCTTGACATGAACGCAAGAGTTTCAGCCATGTGCAGACAAGAGGGAATCTTATTCAGATTGAATACTTGTGTAGTTGAACCTCAAGATTTTTAAGTAGCTATAAGTCCTTGCTCACTACATTATTAAACTCGATGCATATGGGTTGTACACCTTCTAAGCCAAATGATCAGTGTTTCCCGCCCCCCCCCCCCGCGCGGGGGACTCAACACTCAAAATAGCATGAGCACATTTGTTTATCTTGTATACGTAATAAGAAATTATATGGCAGAGATATTGAAGTAATTAGCCGAAAGCAAAAATATCGAATGTCACTAAGATTCTCGGATTTTTACACAATTCATGTAGGCCTAATTCGCATTTGCGCCCAAAATAATGCAATTGGCTAATTCATGTCTTTGCCAGATATATGTTAAAAATGAGATTAACGTCGTGAATTTGCGCATTTGCAACTCTCTTGTCTTTCCCTTTGTTTACCGCTATAGCCAAAGTTTTGGCGTAGACTTGAAGACCTTCGACCGGACCATTTTCCTGAAACCAGCGTTGTAGCCGTACGTTAAGTTTTGCTAAGGATTGTCAGGCTATTGTATTCATCACCGGTTGTGTTAATCGGTATATGATAACTCTGATAACCAAAAGCAAACAAAAAAAATATGGGCCGATTTATCGCTTCACAGACTAACCTATAATGTAATATGGGAGTAATATGACAGTAATATGATTTGTTCTGTTCCGCGAAGCAACTTAGACAGCGCTCACTGTAGTCACCTCTTTTACAATGAATATTTTCCGAATCAAGTATAAGAAGACTTTCATTGACAAAATGGGAAATACATGCATATTTTCTTCTTACGTAACTGTGTGATAGCTTGTATCACTCTACAAAATTCATTCTTATTTACAAATCTTCCACAATATCAAAATAAAAAATGGCATTGTTGTACGAAGGATATGCCGTACTTTTATCTACAACTTTGTACACATCACTTTTCTTCGCCATAACGATGTTTAAAAATGTTATAGCTAACATGAAATTAAAATTGCTCATGTAGGCAATGGCATCGTAATAACAAATGTTCCATTTTAAAAAAATTTAACATGGCATGATTTCCATGCTAATATAGGTGCTTTGATAAGGTCGTAAAAATGAAGACCATGAAAAAATATAGTTCAAATAGACATTAAGTCTTTAAAAAGTAAAAATCACTTGAGACACCCAATTTCAGTTTTTCCCCGTAGACTGCTAAGTTCATGGCCTATTTGGTATATACATATTTGACCAAGCAGCAACAGGTGTCTGAAGTTTTTGTGTTGCTAAGGGTATCATTTTGTCCATTCAAACACGTGTCAGATATGGCCAGATAGCAAGATTTGACATTTTTTTCGAATAGGTCTTCCGACTATGTTGATGTAGGTTCTTTTGCAAGAGTTAATAACACTAACATTTTTGATAGAAAGTTCAAATCCATCCTGATTCAAAAAATATTTTTTTCCCGTGAATTGGCTCACTATTTCCGAACAGGTGGCAAATTAGCTATCAGACTTAGTATCGATCAACCTCACAAGAAAAAAAAAACGAAGAAAGCAGAAAAAGGTAAATACAGGAGAAAAAGCCAAAAAATAGGTTTTAACTAACAAATTCCTGATGGGCTCTATTGAAAAGCAAACATGACGGCTCGTTTGTAGTTTAATGCAAATTTTAATGATTATTGCGATTATACTGTTGATCTAAGTGTTGTTTTTGAGACATTTGACACTATTCTAACTTTGCACATTCTTCACATGTAATTTTATAATGCAAATTGTATAGTGATAGATAGATAGAATAGACACAGACAGATAGATAATAGATAGATAGATAAATAGATAGATAAGATACGATAGATAGATAGATACGATAGAAAATAGATAGATAAATAGGTAGATAGATAGATAGATAGATATGATAGATAATAGACGGACAGATAGAATAAAATAGATAGATCGGATAGGGCAGAAAATGGTAGATGGCATGGTATGATTCATATAAATAGACAGAGATATAGATATATAGATAGAATAGAGTGATAGATAGATAGATAACTAGATAAGATAAGATAGATAGATAGATAGATAGATAGATAGATAAGATATGATAAGAATAATAAATAGGATAGAATAGATAGATAGATAGAATAGATAGATAGATAGATAGAGAACCGGGACAGCATATAAATCAAATAATAGATCGATAGGCAGAAAGGGTAGATGGATAGGAATTCAGTAAAATAGAAGAGATATAATAGATAGATAGATAGATAAGATAGATATGATAGATAGATAGATAACTAGATAAGAAGATAAGATAGATAGATAGAAGATAGATAGATAGATAGATAGATAGGATGATTGAATTGATTGATTGTATGATAAGACGATAGGAATAGAAGATAGATAAGATAGATAGATGAGATGGATAGAAAAAAAAATATAAATTTCTACATAATCTACATACACACAACACATGAACGCATACATACATACATACATTACATACTATCATACACACATACATATCATATCAACATACATACCACATACATACATAACATAATACTACATACATACATACCGTACGTACATACATACACACATACATACATACATACATACTTACATACATATCATACACACATACAATACATACATACATATAGACGTACATAATACTATCAGTCAATAACATGAATTAGTAACATTTTAGAGAAGCTGTAGAGAATGAAACTATAGATGGGTAGCACATACAAAAGTCGACCTGCAATTTGCCATAACTCGTGTGATCCGTGGAAAGACATGCAGTCCTGGATATTAACCTTCGATATACTTAAAAGTATATTGGACTGCTTATTTTGACATTGATATTTTGTGCAGAAGGAACTTTGCCGAAGAACAAGTAATCGTAAATCCGATTTTCAATACCTATCCAAGTAAATTCTTTACAGAGATATTGATATGATCCATTTGTCACCGGTTATATATAATTTCTTGTCAACGTTTTGTGTTTGTATCAGGGCGCTAGACAGCGCAGGAGGATGGGTATACTACCGCCCAGCTCACAATCGTGGGGCGGGGGGGTAACGTGTATGGAACAATCATACCCCCAGCTCAGCAAGTGGGGGTATACAATCAATACCCCGCCAGGTTTCAGGGAAATGTATTTCTTTATTATTGCTATCATCTATTTTATCGTCTCATTTCGTCTCTATTTCTTTAATAGGCCTATATTGTATACTATTTTTAATCCCTGAAAGCAAGTTTTTCTTATCTGCCCCTGACGGCAGTGTCATGAAATTAAACAGTCTTTTGCGGCAATATCTATGTATGATATCGTGTGTGCAGCATAAATTAATGGTGTGCACAGGCGTGTGCATTAGGGCGCATCACAAAACAAAAATCGGCCTTTTTCCTAAATAATGATTTACGGCAAGTTTTATTCAGTAGTCCTACTTTTGAACATTTATTGAAACATTGAAAATGACTCGAAGAAAGATAAAGAGATAGAAACCATAAATGATAATTAATAATATGCCCAGTCCGTCAACTTTCTCGTAATCAGCAAGGCGTAGTGCACTTAGAATCCATGTAGTGATAACCTATACATTTCATAAATTTTTCTTCGTACACGTGGGAGAAAATCCCCCGACAGTCATCGTTGCGATACGTTTTTGACTGCACAATATACTCCAGCGAATTTCTTCAAGGACCGCAGAAACGACTAAATGAATT
>JZLH01S0004315.1:18155-31892 GCA_001188425.1 Eucidaris tribuloides | reverse complement strand
AAGAAGAGATAATTCTACCTGCTATCAAATGCTGTGAGGAGATAAAAGTTAAATGTGGAATTACTTGAATATTCGATACCACAATAGATACTTTATGCTTACACTGCCGGTTATGATAAGCATAAGCATTGGTACACAGTGGTATCTAGCACCATGTGGCAACCAAAATGGACACCTCTCTTCCCCAATTTTCACGAAGACATTTTTTTTTCATACTTTGGGACTTTTTTTCGGGGGGGGGGGGGCAGGGCCAGAAGGGGTTAGTCTGGCTATGCAAACTTCTGAATGGCTCGTGACGTGGAATTCTGCGCGCGAAGCGCGGGCTGCTTGTTTGGTCTTCGGCAAACCAGCCTGAAAGGGCGAGTCGTAGCCTCAAGGGTAGACATAAACATATTTCACAGAGGGCTATACACACAGCTATATAGATGTGATACACACAGTCTGCAGATTGTGGTCTAACGATTGTAGACTAAGGGGGTTGGGGGTGGTGTGTTACACACATCCCCAAAAAACACCAAATAGAAACATACTTTAACAGTATTTGACTGTTCATGAGACATTCCTTGACACCCACATTCAAGTATTTGTGGTTTGATTTTCCTACTGCATTCAGTGTAGAGTGTGTGTGTCGAAGACTCATGAAAAGCTTAATTCGCAGACAATGTTTGAACATGGTGCATTATTTTATGGCACTGGGAAATGTGCTGCCAAACTGTAAACAAATATTTCTATATATGGCCTATACTTTATCTGAACCTCTCATAGAAAGTAGATTTTTCCTAAAATTTCAATTTTGATGAATGTCTTTTTTATAGCCTGTTTCCATGTATTTAAACAGTTTACCAGTCATTTAATTGGCTGGTAATCTGAATAATGAAGTTGATATTATTAACAAGTACCCAGTGATATCATTGGAACCTATAAAAATTACCTGTGACAGTCTGACTGAGTACATGTCATACTTCCCTTTTCAAAGACATTTTTTCTTCACACACATTTAACCTTGATAAACCATAAGTTTACATGTCACTTGTAACATTGTAAGTCATCAATGATTAAGATGACATGTAACCTGTAATTGCTTACAAAACATCAGTAGCTGTGTATGCAGCCAGTCTCAATCAAAATACCATGTGGTATCACATGCCAAGTATCATCAAGAGGTAAGTCGATTAATTTTTTCCAGCAAATCAGTGTAGTCGAATAGCAAAAAGCGTTTTCAAAACAGGCTTATTTTCTTACAATAAATCCTGAAAAGCCTAATTGTTCAGATAGACTAACCAACTGGGGACATGACACTTCTGTAGTGAACGCATATGCCTTTTATGACTGTTCATACAAAGAGTGATGTATCACGACAAACCCGTAGACGGTAGAAACCCATACGGACGTATAGTCATGTGGTAATATGGCGAAGTTTAAATTCCAGAAGATTTCCACTGGACAGCATACAGTCTAGGTGGCTCCAGATTTCACTAGATCATTATTGACTCATTGACGAACCTGTACTTAAACCAACTTATCACGGAACCCCACGTAGAATGCGAACTGGTCCACGAGCTAAACATTTTGATCTGCTATTAACCGACTGAGGAGAATATTTGTGGAACACTGGGAATTAAATTGCCCCCATTGTTAAGAGTGACCACTCATGTCTAGAATATTACCTTGAATGTGAATCCTGTATCAATCTAAATTCCAGTCCTCGGTATCAGTACTAACAAAAGGATGCTATATGAGATGAGGTCTTATGCCTAGAATAACAACATTGTTCTGCGTACTCAGAAACTCGACACATAGTTACTAGATTTCGCGTATCGAGCAGCCTATTATCGAAGTGACAGAATGTTTGTTCGAAGAAGTACAAATCTACCAAACAGCAACACACTGTGGGATGAACAGTGAGACGAAGGAAGCTGTAGGAGAATAGCACAAAGCTGTGGAACACTACCAGAAACACAGGGGTGAACAAGCCAGTAGTTAAAACTACAGACAGATATTCGAGAAATGAGACTACGAAGAACAGTCAAACAAGCCAAACGTACTTTTGAACACAAGCTGTCGGGGTGGGGTGAAGTTAAAACCAACCCAAAGCTTTTGGAAGTATGTACAAAGCAAGACCAAAACGAAATTACAAGTCGGAGTACTTAGCAAACACGGATGGGTCCCTGAGCAGAATCTGTGACGCTGAAGAAAGTGTGATGGTCCTGAAACGCATTTTTTTGCATCAGTATTCACAATTGGGATTTTGAGCACCATAACGTTGTTGATATCAGGCGTTTGAACCAGTTTGGAAAACTTATTACTCACATTTGTTAAAGAATATTTGTGTAAAATGATCATTCTAAATCACCAGGTCCTGATGGAATTACACAATCGTGGTTTTAAAGGAACTAGCCGACAGAATATTCACCACTTCGGACCTGTTCAATCCGAATCGATATCAAACGGTACAGTCCGCTACATCATCGGAAGACAGCCAATGTCACAACCTGATCTTACAAAGAAAGTGATAAAGGAACAAGTAACTATCGACCTGTTAGTCCACCAGCACTATTGGTAAAGTCATGGAAAGATAAGTACGCGACAAGGTCATACAAACCAATGTCAGTTAATGAATCTGTTAACAGCCTACTCAACACCCGGTTTTAGCAAAAGGAAGATCTTGTTGGTATACCCAGTGTTGGAAGTAACCCAAAAGATGGGACAAAATTATTGGATGAAAGATAACGTCTCATCGATGTGTTTACTTTGACTACAAAAAAGCCTTTGACAGCGGTACCGCACCAGATTAAGAATTACTGGTAAAAGTTGAAGCTTAGGAATCATAGGTAAACTCGGAAAATAGGTTTGAATCATACCTCAGGACCGGTCGCACAAGTAGTGATTAATGCGTAACATCTAAACCAACCAAAGTAACAAGCGGCGATGGCATCCGCAAGCAGTATCCTGGGCCCAGAGCTTTCCTAATCTTTTATAAACGTATTACCTGGATCATTACATCGCCTAACATGCAATCAATATTGTTTGCAGATGATATAAAGTGTACTCGGTGGTGAACACATACGGACCAGGCCTACGCTACAGAGGATCTTTCAGAATTAACAATTGGGCGAAAAGTGGGCATACTCCTTCAACAAGGACATAGTGTAAAGTTGTGGCACTACGGAGGAGAAACACTGGCTACTGAGTATAAGATTATCGAGTAGATGGTCCGATTATCTCTTCATCTGTCACGGAGAAGGACTAGGAGTCATTTCGATCAACGCAGCTCAAAGTTCACACCCACATGTGACTGGTAAAGCTGCCACTTCTAATCAGAAAATGGAATAATCAAGCGAACTTTTTCTTCTCTTGACCAAGTACGTTTGTGAAATCTGTTACAAGACCATTTGTCCGACCATCGTTAGAATACTTGTTCAATCGGTATGGCATCCTCATCTGAAAAAAGACCAACAAAAAACTTGAGAAAGTCAGAGAAGAGGCAGACAAAATCTCTACCAGGTCTAAACAACATTGTCGTATCCTGAGAGATTAAGCAGAGGTTGATGACTGCCATCTTTTATTCACATCGTAGACACGTGCGCCTAATACAAATGTTCAAAGATAATGAGTGGTTTGGAGATGTCCAGGCACAATTTCTTTCACATTCAGACCTGACAACAAAGCAAGAGGTCACAAGTTCTAAGGTTGCCAAGAACATGTTGAAGAACTAGTAGACGGCTAAACGCATTCTCCTCAGAGGTAGAAGCAGAAATGGAATTGTCTCCCTAATTTGTTGTCAATAGCACCGTCGGTGAATGAGCTTCAAGCATATTTGAAAAGGCGTTGGAAGTAGACAGAGAGATATAGTTTAATCCGGACCAGGGCGTTCTTCTGCCCATGCTCTCATATAAACCGAAGGCCATATTCTTATTTTGACGATGACCCAGATTGGAGTACAGAGGGCAAATAATTTTTTTGTACAACTTTAAGCCCACACCAGGTATGTTAACCAGGTATGTTAGCATATAACATGGATTTGATTAAAGTAACTATAAGGGCTGTGATAGTTGGCCTAAAATTAACTGTTGCACAATATTCATGTGGGAAAATTTTGCATTTTTTCTCCTCTTACATGTACATGTGTAGGCATATTATTTTCCATTGACAACATACAATTAACAACAAGGGGGCAGATCAACTACAGGAACAGCAAAAGAATCAAGGGCAACTGATCAAGAAAAGACCGTGCACAGAAGTACTCCTTCTTCTCAGGACAGCTGCAGAATTTGAACCTTCTCAAGGAGAAACGTGATGTTTTCCTCCCAGTGAAGTCAATGGCAGTCTTTCAGGCAGAGACTTCATAATGTGAACACCTCTCTTGCAATAGCAGTTAGCACATACAGGACCATCTGATATAAACGTTGGTGAAGTACAGTTTACTCTGTCTGAGTATACCGACACAAACTCTGAAACAGAAACACAGCCATTACAGAATTTTGACCCTATTTTGTCAGGTGACAGACAACGCAAGTCAATGTGTGTAACAGTGTACACACCTGCTCGTGCAAAATTAGCACGATTATCCACCCATTACAAGTCACAACCCCCTCCCCTCCCAAAAAACAAAAACAAACAAACAAACACACGTACACACACGACTATTTTGTTCAATGATTTCAATGACAATGAATGGAGAAAAAATAACGTTTACAAATATGTTTTAACATTTGCCTGGCAAATGGGCAATGCAGTAATCAGGTTAGGCTAAGGTAAAGTTGCCTTCAGAATGAATTATACAATGAAATGAAAACAAAGTGGCATAATCGTGATATAGTCCCCACACCTTACTGTAGTTTCTAGTGGGGACTAATTGTATCGGACCTACCAGAATACACAGGAAATCGAGTCGAGATCAGTTGACTTTAGTTCGGATGCACTTTCACGGTCTGTTGCACTCGCTAGATTCTATAATATACTTGTGTTATAGTCCCCGCTCTATGGGATTCGTGCACGTATTTACACGGCGGTGGGGATTTTTCCAACAGTATAGTATACTCGTGGTATAGTCCCCGCGCTACGAGAATCGGCGCTCGTTTTCACGGCGGTGGGGATTATTTCAACAGTATACATACTCGTGAAATAGTCCCCGCGCTATGGAAATCCTAGTGCGTTTTGCACGGCCATGGGGATTGTTTCAACAGTATAATAATACTCGTTTCATAGTCCCCGCGCTATGGAAATCCCAGTGCGTTGTACACAGCCGTGGGGATTATTTCACTGAATGTACTTAGAGCCAGAGGGGGAGTTTTTTTCGTCTTCCATTTTCCTTTCGTATCTTTATAATTAAATTCTTTCAATTCTATAATGATGATGATAAAGATGATAATGATACTGATAATGAGGATGATCAAGTATATTATGATACTGATGAACGCGATAATGATGATGATAATGATAATGATGATACTGATGATGATGATAATAGGATGATATAATATGATTATGATGATGATAAGATAGATGATAATGATGATACTGATGATGATTAGGATGATCAAAATAATGATTTATTGTGCTGATAATGAGGCAGAATTATTATAACGATTGATGATAATGATCGGACATGACGATGAGATGATAATGATGATACTGATGATGATAATACTGATGATCAAGATATAATTATTATGAAATGAGATATATGATGATGAATAAGATGAATACTGAGATGATGATAACAAGGAGTGATCAAGGATATATGACTTATAGTGATGATATGAGGAGGATGATACTTGATAACGCTGATTGATAATGATTATCGGGAACAATGATGATGAGATATGAGATGATTATACTTGATGTATCAAAGATAATGATAATGATGGATACTGATGATGAATAATCAACACAACTACAACTACAACTTACAAAAACAACACTACAACTACATACAACAACTACTACAACACTGCTACTACTACTACAATATAAAAACAACAACAACAACTACAACTACGCAATACTATAATACTACTCTACTACTACAACTACTAAATGTACTACAACATCTACTACTACAAACTACTACATACTACAACTACTACTATGACTACTACTACTAGAACTACTACTACAACTACTAGCTGACAACAACAATAACAACATAACAAAACAACGTTATAAATAACAACATAACAACAATAACAACAATAATAACTATAACAATCACAATAACAATAACAATAAATCACAATAATAATACAAAAACAACAACAATAACAAAAATAACAATACCAAATACAAAAAAAAATTAAACATCAATAACAACAATAACAACAATTAATTTAACAACAATGCAATAATAATAATGATAGATAATGAAAAATTAATAGAATAGTATTATCATCATCAATTTTGTTATAAATTATTACCATTATTATATTATTCTTATTATGTTGTTATTGTTTTATTTGCGTATTTGGTATTATTTTGTTATGCTGTTATTATTGTTGTTGCTAGTTTTATGGTTATGTAATGGCTGTTGTTAATTTGCTATTATTCATTGTTGTTTTGTTGCTGTTATTGTTGTTGCAATTATTGTTGCTAGTTCTTATTGTTGTTGTGATAGTTTTGTTTTGGTGGTGATAGTTTACACAGACACAAGCATACACACACGACACACACGTGCGCGCACACACACAGCCGACGAGACAGACAGACAGACACAAACACAACACACAAAGGCATGAGAAATCGCAGATCGAGTAGATCTTAAACTAAAGATATTGAAAACTTGAAATGTATAACAAACAAGAGCCCCGGGGACATGCCGACGCTCACATAGCTGAAGGGTCTCGCAAACTCTCTATGCATCCATAGAAAAAATCATCACTTATACATATAGTGTTTGGCCATTGACCTGATCATCTAGGCACCAACTACCAAATGAACCAGTTGAAAAACTTTGCATCCCCTTGCCATATAGCTTGATTTTGTCAAAGTTAAATTAAATTCTAACATCCGTTTTTATAAAAACAAGGCACGCCCTAGTATCTTAACATTGACCTTTGACCTACTTACGTGACGCTTGAACCTCCAAATATACATTGAGGTCTCTGTTACCATCTACACTAAGTTGTTACAAATGAGCTTGTGTGTTAGAAGTTACCTAGTTTGACCCTTATGGGCCCTGCTCCTGGGCCCCAGGGCCTGGGTACCATTCCACGAATAACTCTTTGAACTCCCCTGATGGACATTCCCACCAGTTTGGTTCAATCCATGTGATGTGAATTGGAATATTATTCCTATACGGCCCTACCCCAAAACTTTGGCCCCCCTTGGGGCAAACGGGGCCCCCCCTGAGCATGTGTCATGAGAACATTATTCAGCAATACAGGGGCGTAGCTGGTTTTGGGGCACGGGAGGTGCATCATTTGGTGGAGGCGGAACTAAATTGACTGGAGGTGCATATTTAGGGAGGTGAACTAAATTGACATGGGAGATGCATATCTTTATGGAAGGTGGAACTAAAGTGAGTAAATCAGGCGTTGAAAGCAGAAAAGTGGTGGCAAATTTGCAATTTTTTCTTGCCAGGGGCGAACCCGATGCTCTGCGGGGGGTGCACGTGCACCATTGCACCCCCCAGAACCTACTCCCTTGCATATAGAGGTTCTACACACAAGTGCGCAACTTAACTATTTCTGGATCTCAGAGGTGGAAATAAGGCATATCCAACCAGTAAGAAAACTTGACTTCATTTGACCTTGGACCTACAATATGTGCCTATATGACTCCCAAAATAACATTCGAGGGGTCCCTGTTACGCATCTACCACCAAGTGTTGGTTACAAATGGGCGTTTGTGTTAGAAAGTTACCTCGTTGTGCCGGCCCTATGCGCCTGCCGCCTGGGCCCCCTGGGCGGTTGGTTGGTGTACCATTCCACGAACCCTCTTTGCCCTACCCCCTGGAGGCATCATATTCCACCAAGTTTTGCGTCTAAATCCATGAGTGAATGTGATGTATTCCATATACGCATATCCCAAACTTTTGCCCCCCCTGGGGGTCCAAAGGAGGCCACCCTGCGGCATTGTCATGAGGACATTAATTCAGCACATATAGAGGTATCTACACACAAAGTGGCTTAACTAAACTATTTTACTGGATCTAGAGAAGAAGATGTTTTGAAACTACCTACTTTGCCCTTTAGGCCCTGCCCCTGGGCCCATAGGGGCCAAGGTGTAACCATTCAGACCCTTGAATCCACCCCTAAGGATCATTCCTTGCCATAGTTCTTGGGCCAAATCCAAATTCATGCATTTTCTGAAGAAGAAGCTGAAATGTATAAAAAGTTTACGCACGGCACAGACGACGCACGAGAACGACGGCTACGAACGGACAAAAAGCGATCGCCAATAGCTCACTTGCAGCCTTGGTCACGTGACTAAAAAATAAATCGAGCATTGGAAGACATTAAACTACAACGATACAGAAAAAAAGGTCACTGCGAAAAAAACAAAAGGGGCTGAAAAAAAGCCTCCATCCTCGACTTCGCTCTCCACTGTGGCTGAAATATCATATATCCGATCATCATCGATCAATCATCAATTCATCGATTATCGTCATAATCATTATCTCAATCATCATCCATCATTGTCCAGATCATCGATTATCATCTATGCTATCATCATCATAAATCTTCATTGTCCTGCATCATCCTTATTATCATCATCAGTATCATCATTTATCATCATTATCATTATCATATCATCAATCATCCATTATCTCATAATCGATCGATCATTATCATTATCTCATAATCATATTGATCATCACTCGTTATCATCATTTATCATCACATAATCGTCCTATCATCAATCATCAGTATCATTATTCATCATTATCATCATTACAGAGTTGAAAGACATTAAAAAAAACTCCAGTTTCACTATGTTTGCCTTCTCGCCCCTCTGGCTCCCAGTACATTCAGTGAAATAATCCCCACGGCTGTGTATAACGCCCACAAGATTTCCATAGCGGGACTATGAACGACGCTCACTTCCCTCCACCTAGTGTTGAAACAATCCCCACGGCCGCTGCAAAACGACCACCAGGAAATTTCCATACGCGCGCGACTATTTGCACGATGTATGCCTTTGACTTTGTTGAAATAATCCCCACCGCCGTGAAAACGAGCGCCGATTCTCTGTAGCGCGGGACTATACCACGAGTATACTATACTGTGGAAAAAATCTCCCCTACCGCCGTGTAACCACTACAATACCGTGCACGAAATCCATTAGAGCGGGCAAGACTAAAACACGAGTATATTACTAGAGAATCTCAGCCGACCCGGCAAACAAACGTGCAAAGTCGCATTCCGAACTAAGAGTCAACTTATCTCAAGCTCTGAATTTCCTGTGTATTCTGACGATCGATACAAGTTAGTACCCACTAAAAACTTAAGTAACGCGGCTGTGGGCGGAACTATATCACGATTATGCCGTTTATGGTTAGATCGTACTTTCCACCCGCCCGCCGCCTTGAAATTTTCTGTATTTCATAAAACCCTACGCCGTCAGCCCAGCTGTCTCATCATGCATGTCGAGCCGTCTGGAGCTTACTCACCAACAAAAGGACAATGCTGGTCGCTTTTACATAGATCTTCCACGGGATTTCATGTCATCCATACTTTTGGTCTCTTCGACATGTTGCCAGACCTTGACTGTAAACATAATACAACGAAGAATAAGCTATTAAATGAACTTTCGTGGTATATAACGATCAGATTTTGATGTTATCTTCCACTCAATGCACAGGTACAGGCCGTCCATTCACTTCTTTTGCTTTGTTTTTTACGTTGTGGCAGCGCCACCATGGACACAGTACAGGTTGACCAGCCGGAAAACGATGTCGGGGGGGGGGGGGTCGGGGTGCTGGAGTCATAGTTTGACAAACGGATGGTGTTGCCCCAATGGTCGGGGTTTTTTTCCAGACGAAAACCTTAACACATTTGCAGTGTAGACGCAAACATTGTACGAAGTTTCATGATCAGTATAGCTATCCTGCATCGACCATGACCTAAGGTGCACACCATGCACGTGTGAAAACGCGTAAAAATGGGCGGTGGGGGGGGGGGGGTTACGAACGGCGATGTTAACCAAAGTTCCAGATGAAAAAGGGTACCAAAATGTAAAAATCAGTGAAAAAGGGTATATCTTATACAGAGTTACATTGAAAGGGAACTTTTCAGATTTGAATACTTGTGTAGTGGTAACCTAAGATTTTTAAGTATATAGCCTTCCCTGACATTATACGCGATGCATTGGTGTCACCTTCTAAGCACAAATGATCAGTGTTCCCCCCCCCCCCCCCACCGCGCGGGGGACTCACACTCAAAATAGATGAGCAATTTTGTTTATCTTGTATACGTAATAAGAAATTATATGGCAGAGATATTGAATAATACCGAAGCAAATAATATAATGTCACTAAATCTCGGACTTTTTAACAATTCATGTAGGCCTAATTTTCGCATTTGCGCACCAAAATAATGCAATTGGGCTAGATTCATGTCTTGCGCAGATATATGTTAAAAATAGATTCAACGTCTGAATTTGCGCAATTGCAACTCTCTTGATCTTTCCACTTTGGTTTACCGCTATAGCCAAAGTTTTGCGTAGACTTGACCTTCGACCGGACCATTCCTGAAACCAGCGTTGTGCCGTACTTAAGTTTGCTAAGGATGTAGGTCTATTGTATCATACCGATTGTGTTGAATCGGTATAGATAACGTCCTGATAACCAAAGCAAACAAAAAAAATATGGCGATTTAATCGCTTCACAACTAACTACTATAATGTAATGTGGGAGTAATATGACAGTAATATGATTGTTCTCCCAAAGTCACTTAGCAGCGCTCACTGTATCACTCTTTACAATGAATATTTTCCGAATCAGTATAGAAGATTTCATTGACAAAATGGGAAATACATGCATATTTCCTTACGTACTGTGTGATAGCTATGTATAACACTTCTACTAAAATTCATTTTATTTAACAAATCTTCCACAATATCAAAATAAAAATGCATTGAGTTGTAAAGGATATGCCGTACTTTTACTACAAACTTTGTACACGATCACTTTTCTTCGCCTAACATGTTTAAAAAGTTATAGCTAACATGAAATAAAATTGCTGCATGTAGCAAGGCAATCGTAATAACAAATTTCCATTTTAAAAAAATTTAAATGATGATTTCCCATGCAATATAGGTGTCTTTGATAAGGTCTGAAAATGAGACCATGAAAAATATAGTTCAATAAGATCATTAAGTCTTTAAAAAGTAAAAATCATTGAGACAGCCAATTTCAGTTTTCCCCGAGACTGCTAATTCATGGCCTATTTTGGTATATACATATTTTACCAATGCAGCAACAGTGTCTGAAGTTTTTGTGTTCTAAGGGTGATCATTTTGTCCATTCAAACACTGTCAGATATGGCCAGATAGCAAATTTGACATTGTTTTTCAATAGGTCTTCCACTATGTTATGTAGTTCTTTTAAGAGTTAATAACATTCTAACATTTTGATAGAAAGTTCAAATTCCATCCTGATTTCAAAATATTCCTGAATTGGCATCACTATTTCGAACAGGTGGCAAATTAGCTATCATGACTTATATGTATCAACCTCACAGAAAAAAAAAACGAAGAAAGAGAAAAAGTAAATACAGGAGAAAAAGCCAAAAATAGTTTTACTAAACAAATTCCTGATGGCTTATTGAAAATCAAACATGACGGCTTGTTTGATAGTTTAATGCAAATTTTAATGATATTGCGATTATACTGTTGATCTAGTGTTGGTTTTTTTTGAGACATAGACCTATTCTAACTGCAACATTCTTTCAATTGTAATTTATAATGCAAATTGTATAGTGATAGATTAAGATAAATAGACAGACAGATAGATAATAAATAGATAGATAGATAGATAGATAAGAAAGATAGATAGATAGATAGATAGATAGATAGATAATAGGTAGATAGATAGATAGATAGATATGATAGAGAGGATATGACGGACAGATAAATAAATAGATAGATCGATAGGCAGAAAATGGTAGATGGATAGGTATGATTCATATAAATAACAAGATATAGATATATAGATAGAATAAAGATAGATAGATAGATAACTAGATAGATAGATAGTAGATAAGATAGATAGATAGATAGATAGATATGATAGATAATAAATAGGTAGATAGATAGATAGATAGATAGATAGATAGATAGATAGAAACGGACAGAATAAATAAATATATAGATCGATAGGCAGAAATGGTAGATGGATAGGTATTCAGTAAAATAGAAGAGATATAGATAGATAGATAGATAGTAGATAGATATGATAGATAGATAGATAACTAGATAGAGAAGATAAGAAGATAGATAGAATAGATAATAGATAGATAGATAGATAGGATGGATTGAATTGATTGATTGATATGATAGACAATAGATAGATAGATAGATAGATAGATAGATAGATGGATAATATATTCTACATTCCTACATACACACAACACATGAACGCATACATACATACGATACATAAACATACTATCGCATACACACATACATATCATATCACACAATACATACATACATACATACATACATACATACATACATACATACATACCGTACGTACATACATACACACATACATACATACATACATGACTTACATACATATCATACACACATACATACATACAACATAATAGACGTACATATTCAGTCAATACATGAATTAGTAACATTTTAGTAGAAGCTGTAGAGAATGAAAACTATAGATGGCGTAGCACATACAAAAGTCGAACTGCATTTGCCATAATCGTGTGATCCGTGTGAAAGACATGCAGTCCTGGATATAACCTTCGATATACTTAAAAGTATATTGGAACTGCTTATTTGACTTGATATTTTGTGCAGAGAACTTGCCGAAGAACAAGTAATCGTAATCGATTTTCAAATACCTAATCCAAGTAAATTCTTTACAGAGATATTGATATATCACATTTGTCCAGGTTATAATAATTCTTGTCAACGTTTGTGTTTGTATTCAGGCGTAGACAGCGCGAGGATGGGTATACATACCCCCAGCTCAACTAAGTGGGGGGGGGTACGTGTATGACAATCATACCCACCCAGCTCAGCAAAGTGGGGGTATACAATCAATTACCCCCCAGGTTTCAGGGAAAATGTATTTTCATTTATTATTGCTATCAATCTATTTTATCGTCTCATTTCGTCTCTATTTCTTTAATAGGCCTATATTGTATACTATTTTTAATCCCTGAAGCATTTTTCTATCTGCCGCGCTAGACGGCAGTGTCCATGACTTAAACAGTTTTTGCGGCAATATCTATGAAGTGATAATCGTGTGTGCAGCATAAATATGGTGTGCACCAGCGTGTGCATTAGGGCGCATCACAAAACAAAAATCGGCCTTTTCCTAAATAATGTTTAGGAAGTTTTATTCAGTAGTCCTACTTTTGAACCATTTTATTGAAACATTGAAATGACTCGACCGAAAATAAAAAAAATGATTCATTAATCACAACATTCTTCTGTATAGAAAGGCGTATCACTAAAAATCATGTAGTGAAAGCCTAAAATTTCAAAATTTTCTCCACCGTGGGAGAAATTAATCCCCTACGAACCCACACCCAAAACGACTAATGAATT